>CM032448.1:117132601-117276664 GCA_019049505.1 Pachyrhynchus sulphureomaculatus | reverse complement strand
TAGAGGTAGTTTTTTTGGGCATGGAATTTGATAAAAAAAAACGTTTGCCGCTCTAAAGTGTATGCTAAGTCTACAAAATCGAAAATAAAATGAAGAAAAATTCGGTTTTGCGCAAATATCTCGAAAAATAAAAAAGATAGCGAAAAAATTAATAGCACCACGTGAAAGAATGGGAAATTTTACAAAAAAAGTATATAGATTATTTTTTTTAGTTTTACTGTAAGGGCTGGTTTAACTACTTGAGTTGTAGTGGGAATCATGCTTCCAACCTCACGTATGATTAAATTAATTATGCTGTATACCGCTAAATATTTTGAAAATAGCTATTAAGGGTTCCTCAGGGTGCTGATTAAGAATCCGATGACAGGTTAGTCAGGCATTTTGGTATAGAGGTAGTTTTTTTTGGGCATGGAATTTGATAAAAAAAGTTTTGCTGCGCTAAAGTGTACGCTAAGTCTACAAAGTCGAAAATAAAATGAAAAAAAATTCGGTTTTTTCGCAAATATCTCGAAAAATAAAAAAGATAGCGAAAAATTAATAGCACCCCCACGTGAAAGAATGGGAAATTTTACAAAAAAATAGTATACAGATTATTGTTTTTTAGTTATACTGTAATTTAAAAAAAATATTTTAAAATAGAATGGCTGGTTTAACTACTTGAGTTGTGGTGGGAATCATGCTTCCAACCTCACGTATGATTAAATTAATTATGCTGTATACCGCTAAATATTTTGAAAATAGCTATTAAGGGGTTCCTCAGGGTGCTGATTAAGAATCCGATGACAGGTTAGTCAGGCATTTTAGCATAGAGGTAGTTTTTTTTGGACGTGGAATTTGATAAAAAAAAGTTTGCTGCTCTAAAGTGTACGCTAAGTCTACAAAGTCGAAAATAAAATGAAAAAAAAATCGGTTTTTCGCAAATATCTCGAAAATAAAAAAAAGATAGCGAAAAAATTAATAGCACCCGTGAAAGAATGGGAAATTTTACAAAAAAATAATATACAGATTATTGTTTTTTAGTTTTACCGTAATTTAAAAAAAATATTTAAAATAAAATGGCTGGTTTAAAACTACTTGAGTTGTGGTGGGAATCATGCTTCCAACCTCACGTATGATTAAATTAATTATGCTGTATACCGCTAAATATTTTGAAAATAGCTATTAAGGGGTTCCTCAGGGTGCTGATTAAGAATCCGATGACAGGTTAGTCAGGCATTTTGGCATAGAGGTAGTTTTTTTGGGCATGGAATTTGATAAAAAAAGTTTGCCGCTCTAAAGTGTATGCTAAGTCTACAAAATCGAAAATAAAATGAAGAAAAATTCGGTTTTGCGCAAATATCTCGAAAAATAAAAAAGATAGCGAAAAATTAATAGCACCACGTGAAAGAATGGAAAATTTTACAAAAAAATAGTATATAGATTATTTTTTTTAGTTTTACTGTAAGGGCTGGTTTAACTACTTGAGTTGTAGTGGGAATCATGCTTCCAACCTCACGTATGATTAAATTAATTATGCTGTATACCGCTAAATATTTTGAAAATAGCTATTAAGGGGTTCCTCAGGGTGCTGATAAAGAATCCGATGACAGGTTAGTCAGGCATTTTGGCATAGAGGTAGTTTTTTTTGGGCATGGAATTTGATAAAAAAGTTTGCCGCTCTAAAGTGTATGCTAAGTCTACAAAATCGAAAATAAAATGAAGAAAAATTCGGTTTTTCGCAAATATCTCGAAAAATAAAAAAGATAGCGAAAAATTAATAGCACCACGTGAAAGAATGGGAAATTTTACAAAAAAAATAGTATATAGATTATTTTTTTTTAGTTTTACTGTAAGGGCTGGTTTAACTACTTGAGTTGTAGTGGGAATCATGCTTCCAACCTCACGTATGATTAAATTAATTATGCTGTATACCGCTAAATATTTTGAAAATAGCTATTAAGGGGTTCCTCAGGGTGCTGATTAAGAATCCGATGACAGGTTAGTCAGGCATTTTGGTATAGAGGTAGTTTTTTTGGGCATGGAATTTGATAAAAAAAGTTTGCTGCGCTAAAGTGTACGCTAAGTCTACAAAGTCGAAAATAAAATGAAAAAAAATTCGGTTTTTCGCAAATATCTCGAAAAATAAAAAAGATAGCGAAAAATTAATAGCACCACGTGAAAGAATGGGAAATTTTACAAAAAATAGTATACAGATTATTGTTTTTTAGTTATACTGTAATTTAAAAAAAATATTTAAAATAGAATGGCTGGTTTAACTACTTGAGTTGTGGTGGGAATCATGCTTCCAACCTCACGTATGATTAAATTAATTATGCTGTATACCGCTAAATATTTTGAAAATAGCTATTAAGGGGTTCCTCAGGGTGCTGATTAAGAATCCGATGACAGGTTAGTCAGGCATTTTAGCATAGAGGTAGTTTTTTTGGACGTGGAATTTGATAAAAAAAAGTTTGCTGCTCTAAAGTGTACGCTAAGTCTACAAAGTCGAAAATAAAATGAAAAAAAAAAAATCGGTTTTTCGCAAATATCTCGAAAAATAAAAAAGATAGCGAAAAATTAATAGCACCCCGTGAAAGAATGGGAAATTTTACAAAAAAATAATATACAGATTATTGTTTTTTAGTTTTACCGTAATTTAAAAAAAATATTTAAAATAAAATGGCTGGTTTAACTACTTGAGTTGTGGTGGGAATCATGCTTCCAACCTCACGTATGATTAAATTAATTATGCTGTA
Source organism: Pachyrhynchus sulphureomaculatus (assembly GCA_019049505.1). Lineage (NCBI taxonomy): Eukaryota > Metazoa > Arthropoda > Insecta > Coleoptera > Curculionidae > Pachyrhynchus > Pachyrhynchus sulphureomaculatus. Next base: position 117,273,929 of record CM032448.1, on the reverse strand, counting down.
TACCGCTAAATATTTTGAAAATAGCTATTAAGGGGTTCCTCAGGGTGCTGATTAAGAATCCGATGACAGGTTAGTCAGGCATTTTGGCATAGAGGTAGTTTTTTTGGGCATGGAATTTGATAAAAAAAGTTTGCCGCTCTAAAGTGTATGCTAAGTCTACAAAATCGAAAATAAAATGAAGAAAAATTCGGTTTTGCGCAAATATCTCGAAAAATAAAAAAGATAGCGAAAAATTAATAGCACCACGTGAAAGAATGGGAAATTTTACAAAAAAAATAGTATATAGATTATTTTTTTTAGTTTTACTGTAAGGGCTGGTTTAACTACTTGAGTTGTAGTGGGAATCATGCTTCCAACCTCACGTATGATTAAATTAATTATGCTGTATACCGCTAAATATTTTGAAAATAGCTATTAAGGGGTTCCTCAGGGTGCTGATAAAGAATCCGATGACAGGTTAGTCAGGCATTTTGGCATAGAGGTAGTTTTTTTGGGCATGGAATTTGATAAAAAAGTTTGCCGCTCTAAAGTGTATGCTAAGTCTACAAAATCGAAAATAAAATGAAGAAAAATTCGGTTTTTTCGCAAATATCTCGAAAAATAAAAAAGATAGCGAAAAATTAATAGCACCACGTGAAAGAATGGGAAATTTTACAAAAAAATAGTATATAGATTATTTTTTTTTAGTTTTACTGTAAGGGCTGGTTTAACTACTTGAGTTGTAGTGGGAATCATGCTTCCAACCTCACGTATGATTAAATTAATTATGCTGTATACCGCTAAATATTTTGAAAATAGCTATTAAGGGGTTCCTCAGGGTGCTGATTAAGAATCCGATGACAGGTTAGTCAGGCATTTTGGTATAGAGGTAGTTTTTTTGGGCATGGAATTTGATAAAAAAAGTTTGCTGCGCTAAAGTGTACGCTAAGTCTACAAAGTCGAAAATAAAATGAAAAAAAATTCGGTTTTTTTTTCGCAAATATCTCGAAAAATAAAAAAGATAGCGAAAAATTAATAGCACCACGTGAAAGAATGGGAAATTTTACAAAAAATAGTATACAGATTATTGTTTTTTAGTTATACTGTAATTTAAAAAAAATATTTAAAATAGAATGGCTGGTTTAACTACTTGAGTTGTGGTGGGAATCATGCTTCCAACCTCACGTATGATTAAATTAATTATGCTGTATACCGCTAAATATTTTGAAAATAGCTATTAAGGGGTTCCTCAGGGTGCTGATTAAGAATCCGATGACAGGTTAGTCAGGCATTTTAGCATAGAGGTAGTTTTTTTTGGACGTGGAATTTGATAAAAAAAAGTTTGCTGCTCTAAAGTGTACGCTAAGTCTATAAAGTCGAAAATAAAATGAAAAAAAAATCGGTTTTTTTTCGCAAATATCTCGAAAAATAAAAAAGATAGCGAAAAATTAATAGCACCCCGTGAAAGAATGGGAAATTTTACAAAAAAATAATATACAGATTATTGTTTTTTAGTTTTACCGTAATTTAAAAAAAAAAATTTAAAATAAAATGGCTGGTTTAACTACTTGAGTTGTGGTGGGAATCATGCTTCCAACCTCACGTATGATTAAATTAATTATGCTGTATACCGCTAAATATTTTGAAAATAGCTATTAAGGGGTTCCTCAGGGTGCTGATTAAGAATCCGATGACAGGTTAGTCAGGCATTTTGGCATAGAGGTAGTTTTTTTTGGGCATGGAATTTGATAAAAAAAGTTTGCCGCTCTAAAGTGTATGCTAAGTCTACAAAATCGAAAATAAAATGAAGAAAAATTCGGTTTTTCGCAAATATCTCGAAAAATAAAAAAACATAGCAAAAATTAATAGCACCACGTGAAAGAATGGGAAATTTTACAAAAAATAGTATACAGATCATTTTTTTTAGTTTTACTGTAAGGGCTGGTTTAACTACTTGAGTTGTAGTGGGAATCATGCTTCCAACCTCACTTATGATTAAATTAATTATGCTGTATACTGCTAAATACTTTGAAAATGGCTATTAAGGGGTTCCTCAGGATGCTGATTAAGAATCCCATGACAGGTTTGAAAAATTCAAAATGTCAGTTCCAATATAACTGCCAGAGAGTACGTAATTCATTTAATTTCTTCGAGTAATTTAGAATTTTTGTATTTTCAATAACTGTTTTCTTATGATTAATAATAAGTAAACAATACGTTTATCATGAACACTTTTTTAAGAGCAAAATTACAAAAAAATGGAAGTTTTCTTTAAGTTTTTAGTGATTTTCTAATATCAAGTATACTTTTAACTGTAACTAAAAAAAACTGTCCGATTTTTTTTTGACCATTTCGTATTGTTTTGAAAACAAATTTCGTTTTTAGTTTTACAAATTATAAAGCAACAAAAACATAAACTATTAGTATCATCGGAAAGCTGAGAGTCTCCTCTTTAAAAAGTTATCTTTTAATTTTCTTTTTACACTCTGAAAACAAGTAATATAGATTAACCTTCGAGCGGTGCGCGTACTCTTTCAAATTAACCTGTTTAGCATGCCACACTTTTTGAATCAACTATTCGAATTTCTAATAAATTCTCAAGTTAATAAAAAAATCTGAAAAAAAAATCTATATACTATTTTTTTGTTAAATTTCTCACTCTTTCTCGTGGTGCTATTAATTTTACTATATCTTTTTTTTTATTTTTCGAGATATTACCGAAAAACAGAATATCTGATTTTATTTTGTATGTTGTTGGCTTAGCGTACATCAAACTTTAGCAAACTTTTTTTATCGTATTCTACGTCCAAAAAACTACGTGTGTACCAAAATGCAGCCTGTTAACATTTCATGAGAGCTCAAAACCCCCGGCGACTAGGCTACAGTTTAAAGTTATTGAGTGTGAAATATGGGTGCAACAGAGTTATCAAAAAAAACAAGCTTTATAACATATACACCTCCTAAGTATGCAAGAACTGATATAAGATCCTTAGAATGTATTGCATAAGTAATTTCCAGTTATTTTTTAAATTATCTTCTGCTGAAATTTGTGTCAAAGTAGGATTTCTTTTCATTTTATAACTAAGTGAAGACTTTGGTCATTATAATCACCTGCAATTTTTCTTGTGCTTCCTCAACAGCATCCGTTTATGGAACCCTTTGGAACACTTCGGACACTTGAAATCACCATCGTTCTTAGGTGGTGTATAGTTAGTGAGAATGTTGGTATACAGATCGTGAGATGGATCGATCTCTTTGGGCGCTACGTTAACGCTGACATCCAAAGAATTGTCGTTTTCCGACTGACTATAGTGATTGAGGGAATTTTCATCGTAGGAGCTGTTCTGATGCTCTTGATCTGTTGTAGAATCCTGAAAATGTTAAGAGTTAAAATAATTATGTATCAACTAGATAGGGTGAAAAATCTCGAGACTTTTGAAGAAAAATCAAATGTTTTCGCCAAAAATCGATTTTATTCTTCAACATAGTTTCCTTCAAGAGCGATATACACTTGTTCCAGCGATTTTAAACCATTTGGATACCCTTCATACAGTACGATTCGTTGAGCTCTCTAAAATGAGCCACAGTTTTCCATTCGATTTCTTCATTCTCTTTCCCTGGAGTCTCGTTTTCAAAGAATCCCGCACCGATCTTATGTAGATTTGGCTAATTTTTGGATATGTTGTAGCCCTTATCGTTCTGAACAAATGTCTCCGTGGAGTTCGCGCCTTCCAATCACAGAATCAGAATGTGTCGAATACTAATATTTCTACGTATTTATGCGTGATTGAATGGCCTGCGTGCGTGAATTTGTATCCGCAGGACCGAGGGTATTCTTGCTAGTATTTTATAAAAATGATTAACTATGCCTGTCAACGGAGGGTCAAAAAAGGCGAGGGAAGGGAGACGGAGAATAGATAAATTATTAGTACTCAGCACATGTGCTGATTATGTGAAATTTGTTCAGAACGACGAGGACTACAACATATCCAAAAATTAGCCAAATTCACAGAAAGATATATTCTCATAAGATTGGTGCGGGGTTCTTTGGAAAGGTTATAATCACAGGGGACCAGATCTGATGAATACGGCAGATGAAGAAGCAATTCATAGCCCAATTGTGACTTGTGAGCTAGTGCGTTATCTTGGTGAAACAAAACTTTTTTTCTTCGTTAAATGCTGCCTTTTTTTCTTGATTTCCCCATTCAAACGGTCCGACAAACTAACGTAATAGTATGTGGTGATTGTACGCCCCGTTCTCAAGATAGTCGATTAGCATTATTCCATGCGCATCACAAAAAATACTTGTTTGTATTTTTGAACGCTTCGCGCCACTCTGCGGACTGACTGCTAGACTCCGCCGTGTAATAGTGGATCCAAGCGTCGTCGATTGTTACGAATCGACACAAAAATTTCTTAGGATTACGCCGAAACAATGCCAAAGAGCGTTCTGAATCTTCGACACGTCGCTATTTCTGATCAATTGGTTTTTCGACTTTCGGAGTGATTTTGTTGACGTTAAAAATAATTTACCCACTTTTTCCCGAACGATACCGACTTTTTAATATATTTAGCGGGCGCGGAATATGTCATTTTTTTAAGCCTCTTTGGATGGGAACAAAGAAAGATTGCCTCGAACCGACGTGCAAACAAGTAACTCATTTTGGATTTTACGTGATTTCGACGATAATTCGGCGTTGACTGATATTTTTACTAAAATGTGTCGTAGATATAGGTTTCCTCTACCCATTTTTTGTTCAATCCCTGGAATTGCATCTACTGAAAATCAATTATCGCGGACACGTTCTTACTTGACAGACTGTAGCTTTTCATATACAAATATTCATGCAAAATATGCCTCATGTGTTTTATTGATATCTTCACAATGTCAGCTTTCGCTTTGCGATTATTCAGGACAATATGGTGGATTTTTTTGTTTTTTTTTTTTGTAGTGACCGCCTCATTTGGACGTCCGCAACGTGATCGGTGCTTGTACAACCTCATTTAAGTTCACTAAGTCATCGATATTATAGTTGCTGTTGACGGAGCAAATGTGACATAATACTTCTCAAGTCATTCTTACCTTCTGGCTGTATTTTTTCCCATCAAAAAGCAATGTTTAATTAACCCACGAAATTCTTTTTGTTCTATCGCTGTAACTCGCAAACTAATAAAAAAATGTTATGAAAATTTTACGCGAATCCTCCGAGAGTTGACATTAACTAAAAATCATATGGTTTTTTTGTTTCTGCTGCCATCCCTCGGAAAGACTCGGTACTTTTCACTCCAAGTATTATTTTGTAAACGTCAAAATAATAAAAGTTTTCACATTTTAACAAAAAAGTTATCTCTTTCATTATACGAAGGCCGATCGAAAACTCCGTGTTACAATAAAGAATAACACATTTTATAAAAATTCTTTTGGTTATTTTTCAACGTAGTTCCCTTGCGGCCTACACACATGGTCTCCAGTTTCTTTATGCCGTCTCGGTAGTACACTTTTCATTCGTTCAACAAAAATTTGTTGTCTCCAAGCAATTTTTCATGTTTTTAAACAGATTATAGTTGGATGGTGCCAGGTCTGGAGAATAAAAAAAAATATTTTAATTACGACACAAAATTCTGTTTCGTCCATGTTAACCAAACGACATAACTTGAGAGATTTACAAGCACGGTACAGAATTATGACTGTAACAAGATAAAATTTATTCAGCCGTCCGATATAAGACCTAGTTGCACGTAAAAGATACCGACATCTCGTAGATTTTGCACAGACTTTTCAATCGGCCCTCTAATATTCAGCAATTATTATTATTACCTGTTTTTTCAAGCTGGCCTTTGTCCTGTTTAGCAGGCTCAGCTCGCCGGTATTCTGGACAGAGTTTGAAGCTTCTTCGAAATTGATCTCTTCCTTCTTGATGATAGTTTTCACTTGATGGATCTTACTGAAATGTTGGGCCAAATGGTACTTGGACGCGCTAGTTTTGAAACAGATTTGACAAGTGACGCTCGGATGGCCTTTGTGAAGCCTGTGAACGTGCTTCCAAAGATGGGAATTTCGTCCATAGAACTGCACAAAAAAATTGGTAAAGTTATTTTAGTTTTCACGAACTAAATACTATTAAAAACATGGCCACAAAAAATAACTTCTCTCGAGAGTGGGTTGAAAAACTAATAAACAAAAAACAAAAGCAACTTACTTTTCGCTTAATATACCCTAAAATAAAATCCACGGAACAACATACATACATTACAATACCCTACCAAGGCACGCTATCCGAAAAATTAGCCAATATTTTTTCAAAACATAATCTGAAAATTGCGTTCAAATCGCAAAATACCCTATCAAATATCCTTTACAATGCCAAAGATAAGACGGACAAATTTCAAAAATGTGGAGTTTATAAGTTAAAATGCTCTGACTGTAACAGCATATATATTGGACAAAGCGGAAAGAAACATTAAAACCAGATATACAGAACATTTTAGATCATATAGACTACAAAAAACAGATTCCTCATTTGCAAACCACTGTACAGAAAGCCAACACCCCTTTCCCGATTTACATAATACAGAAATTCTACATTATGCGGAGAAAGGTTTCAAATTAAATATCTTAAAATCATTGGAAATTTATAAACATCGGAAAAACCAAAACTGTAATCTGTTAAACGACCAACTAGACCTTTTCTATTCACCGCTATTTACCGTCATAAAACCATAAAATTACTACCTACCACTTAAGATCAATTGTATTAACCCTAGAATTAAATAATAATGTTTTATAATAATATTTTATACCTACCACCTAACTTTAATTTAAGTATAACTTGTCTATTTAATTCAGTTTAGTACGTAAGCTTGATAATGACCGCATAGGTCGAAACTGCAGTCGCAAAACTTGTGCAATATAGTGGTAATAATACATAATAAGTGTTTTATTTCTTTCCGTTAAAATGATAAATTACCACATAGTAACGGCCACGACGATCAATTATTTTAGTTTTTTCTTCCGAAAAATAAGTGAAAATAATTTGAACCACCGAGTAGTGTTAAAATTTCTCACTCAAGAGGGAAATAAATTGACGGAGGCCGGCCATGAATAAGAAATTGGAGGCATTCAAGATGTGGGCGTACCGCAGGATGTTGTGTATATCATGGGTGGATCGGGTAGCAAATGTGGAAGTTGTTCTCCAAATACGTAAGGATACCGAGATAATGTTCTCCATTTAAAAGAAATAACCGACCAAGTGCAAGTCGGATGTACACAATTAGTGTTACGGACGTTGATTGCTTTAAAATAAAAGTTTTTGTTATGGAAGTATAAAATGATCAATGTCTTCACAAAACACACTCCCAAAGGAGTTTTTCAACAAAGTTTTTTCCGATCTTTACTGAAAACTGATGACCTTGAATTTTTTTTTTATATACGAGATAAATTAATAAAGGTAATGCACTCGTGATAATTTTCGTTCAATCTACACTCTGTGGAGAATATTCCAGAATTTTTTAAAAATTTCTTGATCAGTACTTTTCGAGATAAAGGGGGGACAGCGATTTTTCACAATTTTTTAAAAATAATACAAAGCAAAGTGTGCACAAGTATTACATTATATATATTTTTGAACTCGTGTTTTTTACGAGCTTTCATTTGACATCCCACTCGATGACCTGGTAAAGTTTTTTTTTTCACTTTCGATTTCATTCTCCAAAACTAACCTCTTAAGTCAAAATTTAACTTTCAAAACTACACAGCTCTGATGAGGCCGTCAGTTCCTATATTAGTGCCAAATTTTAACTTTCTGTGTCAAATAGTTTCGGAGAAAATCGAGTGTGACAAACAGAGAACAGACAGACACCGGAGTGATCTTATAAGTGTTCCGTACGGAATACTAAAAACTCGAATATTTTGGCCACATTCTCAGAAACGACAATATCATCTGTGAAAGCTCATCTATCTATCTAATAAGCCTTCCTCCATCCAGTGTCGGACATAGGCCTCCCCTTCCTTTTTCCATCCTTCTGATCCATCCTAAACCAGCCGTTCGTTTCGGATCATTTTTCTATCTTGTCTGGGGCCTTCCTCTGGATCCCTGTCCTAACCATGGACTCCATTCTTGAATTCTTTTATTCCATCTCTCGTCTTGTTCAAACCTGCTACCTGTTCTCTTACGTCTATAACTTTGGGCTTTTGTCTTATACCTTCATTTTTGACCCTGTCTTGTAATCTTATATTTAGCATCTGGCGTTCCATTGCTCTCTGTGTCTTACTCAGTTTGTCTGGGCCGCATATGTGAGAACCGGTAGAATGCATTGATCGAAAACCATCTTTCTTAGTTTTAGAGGAATTCTTTTGTTAGTTAGTATTTTCCCTTGTTTGTCAAATGCTGCCCGTGCCAGACTGATTCTTCTCTGTACATCTGCTGTTTGATTTGCTTTTCCAGACTTTATTACTTCCCTAGGTAGATGTATTCATTTCTCAAGCTTCGTGGGCTGTCTTCGTTTGTCATAGCCTTTGTCTTATCTTTATTCAGCTGTAGTCCTACCCTCTCTGATTTGTTTTGTAGTTCAGTAATCATATCCTGTATGTCATCAAAATTATCTGATATTAACACTATCATCATCAGCATAACGCAGATGATTTAACTTTCGTCCATTTATACTGATCCCCCCTCATGGAATCTTCCCATCTTACTCCGCGTTTGATAGGTATTGGATTTGTTTTACTATCCGTTTCCACTATCATTTGAGCCTCGTTGTAAATTGTTCTTATGAGCCGAGTATACCTATAGTCTATGCTGCTGTTATACAAGGTTTTTTCGACGGCCCAGCTCTGGATACTATCAAAAGCCTTTTGATAATCTATAAATACGAGGTACAACGTTAAGATATATTCTATTGTTTCTCTATTAAAGTTCTGATAGTTAAGAGATGATCATAAGTACTAAAACTCTTCCTGAAGCCAGCCTGTTCTACCGACTGGTTTAATTCCAGCTTGTTTTCCAATCTATTAATTATTATTTTGGTAAACAATTTCTATATTTGTGAAAGTAATGATATTGGACGGTAATTTTCTAACTTAGTCTTATCACCTTTTTTAGAAAGTAAAATTGTTGAAGGTGTGTTCCAATTTTCGGGTATCTTCTCTGCTTCTAGACATTTATTGCATAAAAGTTTCAACACCTGTACCACCAAGTCTCCTCCTTCTTTCATCAGTTTATCCTCTGGGGTAAAATAGATGGTCACAGAGGCCTAGACAGAAGAAAAACGTCATGGCTAAAGAATTTACGCCATCGGTTTGGAATTAACACCGCGTACTTGTCTCGTAAAGCTGCGAATAAGGTGCTTGAAGAAAAAGTAGATTTTCATCGAGTTTTTAACGGATGAAATGAACAACTGTAAAGCTAAGTAGACAACCTAAAAAAAAAGTCGTATTGCGATCATTCTCCAATTAAAAACTAAATAAAATTCCGTCCTCTCAAGTGATGTGGCTTAAAAAACGATAGGCTCCGGCCCCACTCTGCGTGTAGTTATTCGTGATCTAGATATCCGGAAATCTGGAGAAATGCGACATCTCGGAGGGTGGTTTGGTTTTACACGTTTTAACTTTACGTAGGGTCGTCGTTACAACAAATTATACATTTTGGATAACAAATCTCATGCTAATTATTTTTTAATACCGGTTAAAAATAGTACTATGACATAAAAATCTTTTTCTTAAGCCAGGGGTTCTAGTCGCGCCTGCCAAGAATGCTGTGGGCAAAGAAGTTGAAAAACTACTCTTTTAAGGTATAGATCCATTAAATCATTACTATTATTACCTTATTACACAGGTCACAGTGATATATAGAATGTACATCTCTTCTGTGTATACAAAATTTCCGAAACGAATCGAAATCTGATCTGTTACATTCCAAACACGAGAAATTTTTTACTGGTGATATGGTGGCGGGATTGAAATCAGGATTATCTTGTATGTAGTCCTCTGGATCAAAATTTTTAACCTAAAAAGTCATAGTTTATGACGGGAATACACATTTTTATCAATTCTTTTTACGTCGTCAAATTGGCGGCTGAAACATCCGGATATTGTAATTTTTAAAAATAGAAAAATAAAAATTTAATCATGGGGTGAAAAGTGTCGAGATTTGTAAAGGAAAAACAATGTTTTTGCCAAAAATCGATTGTATTCTTCAACATAGTTTCCTTCCAGAGCGATACAGTTATTCCAGAGATCCTCCAACATTTGGATACCTCTCATATAGTGCAATTCATCGAGCTCTCTCAAATAAGCGTCAGTTTCTCATTCGACTTCTTCATTTGGCCCGAAATCTGTTCCCTGGAACTATTTTTTAAATTTGGAAAGAGGTAATAATCATTGGGACCAGATCTGGTGAATACGGCAGATGAAGAAGTAATTCATAGTCCAACTGGTCCAATTTCACCATCAATTTTATGGACTTGTGAGTTGATGCATTATCTTGATGAAACAACACTTTGTCATGAAAATGTCACGAACATTTTACACGAATCTTCTGGGAGTTGACACTAACTGAAAAATGTTATTGCTTGTGCTGCCATCTCGCGAAAAGTCTCGGAACTTTATCACCCCATGTATGTTTATTTCGAATAAAATATTAAATAAATATTATTATTAACATTATGGTGAAAAACAGGCATAAACTTCCAAACAATCTCTACTTGATGCCATCGAAAAGTTCCGGAACTAACGTTATATAGAAAGAACAGTAGGTACATGGTGATCATTTTTAGACGTCCGGTCCCTATTTATGGAAAATTATTGAATATTTATTTTTTTTTAACTGTGGAATGGTACAGTGCACGTCAAATACTGACGTGCACTATACCACTACGTATTTTAGAGGGTTTTTGCTGCATAACTTTTTTGCAAAACAAATTAAAAGAACAGTTTAAGGAAAACACGTTGAAAAAAAAAATTAGGGCTTTCCAATGCCGTTTTACAAAAGGTATGTCGATGGGAAAAAAGTTATTGGCGTCGCAACATCCAGCGTCGTTTTCACTGCGAAATGTCAAATATGTCAGTAATACTTTTTGACATGCACTATATCATTCTACATTAAAAAGTAAAATAAATACCCAACAATTTTCCATAAATCGGGGCCGAGCGTCTAAAAATGATCACCCTGTACACCTCTCAAACCATTCTGTATGCACGTTTAAATGAAGGTCTAATTATGTCGTCCTATGATTTTTACAGTGGATACGAAAAAAGAACAGCGAATGTGTATGAAATTTTCTTTTAAACTCGGAAAAAATGCTACTAAAATGTATTAAATAATTCGGAAATCATTTAGAGACGAAGTTCTCAGCGGTACACAGATTTTCGAGTGGTTCTCACGATTTAAGGCCAGTCAAAAGCTTTCCGGAAGACCTCTAACTGCAACCACGCTTGAAAGTTCAACAAATCATGCGAGAAAACCGTTATCGGACATTTCTGAGCATTTATGACCAAGCTTCTTATTGGTTACAAAACGGCCAAAGCTTTGGAGCGATAAGATTTTCCTTCTGCATCACGACAATCCATCGGCCTATAGTCTGTTTTATACACAACAGCTTTTAGTGATAAATTCTATGACTATCGTCCCCCACTCCCCTTGATTTCAGACTTCGGCAGTTAGGTGCAGAGAGACTAATTTAAAGGCGACAAGAGTCACGAAGATTAAAAGTAACTACTTTAGATTTTACAGCGTTAGTCCGGTAACTTTTGGATTTTTACATTTTTAAAAAAATAAATTAGCGGATCCTTAATTTCATAAAACCTTACCTCCTTCCTACAGCTCTCCAATAAAAAACCATGAGCCAAAATGTGACTCTCCAAACTCCTATAATTATCCTCCCCAAAATAGCAGACCTCACAAAAATATCTAGTCTTAAGGGGCCTACTCTTACAACAGCTCTGGACGTGGTTTTTCAAATTTGCAAAAGAGTTTACTTGTTTGAGGCATATTCCACACAGATAAGTGTAAATATCGGAATGTTTCAGTTGTAAGTGTATAAATAACTCGGTTTTCGTTGAAAATGCTGTCGGGCAATTTGGGCAGTTGATTTTTGGGTTTGACGTTGGCTGGTCTTCTATGGCCTGGTGATCTGTAATTATACCTTCATCAGTAGAAATTATATAAATATATTAATTTTTTAAAACCCAGTTTCAAATTTAAATTATGTGTTTTCTTTTAAGTTATCTACCTAGCTATGAAGGAAAACACGCAGAGCTTAAAAAAAATATTTTACTCTTTCCTATATATACTTTACTCGATACTGATCCACCAAGGGATTTGAGCTCTCATTAAATGTAAGCAGGTTGCAGTTTGGTGGTTTTTTGGACGTAGCATACGATAAAAAAAAGTTGCTAAAGTTTGATGTACGCTAAGCCCACAAAATCCACAATTAAATCAAAAATTCGATTTTTTGGTAATATCTCGAAAACTAAAAAAAATATCGAAAAACTAATAGCACCACGTGAAAGAGCGAGAAATGTTACAAAAACGCAGTATATAGATTTTTTTTTCCAGATTTTTATTATTAGCGTGAAAATTTATTAAAAATTCCGTTAGGTGATTCAAAAAATGTAGCGCGCCAAACATGTTATTTTGAAAGTCTACGTGCACCGCTCGAAGGTTAATCGAAATTACTTGTTTTCAGAGTGTAAAAAAAAAATTAAAAGATAGTTTTTTGAAGAAAAGACTTTCAGCTTTCCGATGATACTAATAGTTTTTATTCGCGTTGCTTTATAATTTGTAAACGAAATTTTTTGTATGCATGATTTTAACGGGCATACGCTGCATGTGTACAACAAAGTTGTACACATGCACCGCCATCTATTCATTGTTTCCGAAGCCATTGAAGTTATTGTTTTGATTCAGTAGTCGTTTGCCTGTCGACAGACAGACAACGTCCGCGAAAATCGTTGCTCCCGCCAGTGCATGCTGTGATTCGATTTTTGTGTGCAAAAGGATCATCAGCTGCTCAAATTTATCGGGAGTTGTGCCTAATTTATGGACCTACAGTAAAAGTTAGATAATGGTGTCGAGATTTCAAAAATGGCCGCACAAATGTGGATGATGAAGAGCGGAGTGGCAGGCTCAGTATCCAGATCGATGAAATCGCTTAACAATTGGATCAAAAACTGCGATCTGATCGACGATTGCCCTTGAAGCAGGGGCTTGGTGGACAACGGTTTCAAGACGACGAGGAACGCAAGACCGCCGTTGTCCACTGGTTCAATTCCCAGGCGGAAAACTTCTATACAGGGGGATTAAAGAAGGTGGTGCATCGTTACGAAAAGTGCTTAGAAGTGAACGGCGATTTTGTGGAAAAGTAAAGAAAAAAAGAAAGAAATATGCTTTATTGTCCTAAAATACAACGTATTTGTTGACAAAGTGAGCTTAACTTAAATTACAAACACAAATTTAAAGAAAGAAAAAATAAAGAAACAGAACAAGATTAGTAGTCAATGCAGTAAATCCAAAATAAAAGAGATAAAATTTACACATAAGTCAACCCAAATGCCAACTACTCAACTAATGTTATATGCTCATTCCAGTCTATCATTGTAGAATTCCTCAAGTGCATAGTACGCCTTTTTTATTAGTAGAGCCCTAGTCTTTCGTCTAAACACCTTTCTCGCAATTCAGTCTCTCAATTTGAGAGGCAGATGATTGTATATTTTTTTGCCATTATAAACAATTGCAGATTTGATCAGCTCCGATTTCAGGGCCGGCAATGGCAAGACGAACGCTCGCCTAGTGCCGTGCCGGCTGACTGGCATTGCCTCAAAACGATGTTTTTTAAAGATCATGATAGCAGTTTCCAGGATAAATAGGGCACAAAGAGTAAGAATCCCTAACCTCAGAAACAATGGTCGACATGACTCTCATCTCGCAACAACCTAAAACCAGCCTCGCAAACCAGCTCCTGAAATATATCTAATAGCTCTCTTTTGCAATAAAAAAACAGAACTAAAGTGAACTCGAGAGCAGCAAGCCCTGAAAGACATCCCATACTTCAAATAAGCCTCAACTAGTGAAAAATAAGAGGTTCTAGCCACATCCAGCCTCAAGCTACTTGCCATAAACCCTAAGGGCATAGCAGCCTGAAGAAATTTTGCTGCAGATGTTGCCAATGTGTGCCTCAAACCGCAGCGATAAGTCAATTATTAGACGAGAAATGATTTCTTATCAGCTGCAGAGATGATCTCATTCTCAATATTAACATTCTTTATATTGCATCTAAAGCTCAAAATCCTTCTCTTGTAAAGTAGATTTATAGCAAAGTCAAACCGTCCAAAAAAACTTTTTCTAACGAATATATTTTATTTAATGACGAAACGGCCCTTACTTTTCGAATATGCCTGGTAAATGAAGAAATAAGCCTGCTGTCAGAATGAATCAGATACCGTATTTCTATATGCCTAAATTATAAGAAAGCAGATTAAAAATAACAGCATTTTCTTACCAACCGACTCGCTTTTCCTCAAATCAGAAATCTTAACTAAACTTGGCAGATTTTTCTTCTTCTTATCAATAACCATTTCGTAGTTACCATTTTTCAACAGCTCCGAATTTTTTTGAGAGAAATCTCTCGTATGAACAGTTATGAAATGCTCAGCCAAACTAGTTTCCTCAATATGACTATTGCAAAGCAAGCAAGTTTCTTGAATAATAGATGTGTTTGACTGAAAAAGAAATTGCTGGATTACTATAACAAGCTAAAATTTCTGAAAACTCTTAATCATTATTAGCACATAACTAAATGTAATGAAAAACTGGCATAAAGGAGTAGGAGATACCCAATTTTATAGCACAAGTTGTGTAAAAATCTACAGTCGCCTATCAAAATGAGTAATAGCTCCCCTGAAAGCTCACAATAACGTCCTATTTAAGATAACTGCTGCTTCAAGATGTCATATAAAAATAAAAGGGAGTTTTCTGAAGCATTTTTTTTCTGCTACAACTACAAAAAAAAATTACTATGGAAAAACCATGCGGTCTTCTATAATATATATAAAATGCAACGTCTCTCTGTCTGTCTGTCTGTCCGTTAGTGCGCTTATCACTGGAGAACCACTTATCCGATTTACGTACTTTTTTTTTTAAAACATACATATGTTCTCTGGCCAGGTTATAGGCTATATTTTATTACGATAGGTAGCGTAGAGAATGAGCAGTGACGATAATAGTGAATGAAGTCGGAAAAAAGTTTGCCGCTAGCGCGTTCCCTTGCAGTACACAGCCTAAACCATTAAATTTGGAACAATATTATGTAGCAGAGAATATCTATAATCTATAATCTATAATATATATAAAAAAATGCAATGTCTCTCTGTCTGTCTGTCTGTCCATTAGTGCGTTTATCAGGGGAGAACCACTTATCCGATTTACGTGTCTTTTTTTAAATTCATACATATATTCTTTGGCCAGGTTATATAATAATAATAATAATCTATAACATATGTAAAATGCAACATCTCTCTGCCTGTCTGTCTGTCCGTTAGTGCGCTTATCCCTCGAGAACCACTTATCCGATTTACGTGATTTTTTTAAATTTATACATATGTTCTCTGACCAGGTTATATAATAATAATAATAATCTATACAATATATATAAAACGCAACGTCTCTCTGTCTGTCTGTCCGTTAGTGTGCTTATCATTCGGGAACTACTCATCCGATTTACGTGATTTTTTTTTTAATTCTTAATTTCATATATGTCGAGGAAAATCTATAATATATATAAAACGTAACGTCTCTCTGTCTGTCTGTCTGTCTATCCATTTCTGCGCCTAGCATTCAAGAACCACTTATCCGATTTACGTGTTTTTTTTTTATAAAATACAAAGGGAATAAACAGAGACAAAATGCTAATATGTAGGAAAAAAGATGGAAGTTTAGCAGTAAGCCTCGCAGAAAGACTGAATAGATGGGGGGAATACTTTAAAGAAACACTAAATGGAGATGAAAATGAGTTGAATGAGAAATAGGAAGCAAAATTAACTGAAGGGCAGGAGGGGACAAATAAACCCTGCAAAAAAGAACTAAGAGAAATACTCAGAACCCCAAAAAAATAAGGCCCCGGGTGGAAATTGTAGAACTGATAAAAGCTGGAGGAGTAGATCTGGAAAAATAAATGCCTGTTGGTGCAAGAAATATAAGAAACAGAAAAGATGCCAGTGAGCTGGAGAGAGTCGCTCATTTGTCCAATATACAAAAAAGCAGAAAAAACTATATGTGCTAATTATAGACCAATAGCCTTACTGGATGTCGTGTACAAGATAGTAGTGTTGACTATCAAAAACAGACTAGCAGAGAAAGCCGAGTCTATTCTGGAAGAGTACCAGTGTGGATTCAGGAAAAATAAATCGGTTACAGGCCAGATATTTTCGATTAAGCAAATCCAAGATAATAGCTTAGAATAAAATTTGGCACTACACTTGGTCTTTGTGGATTTCAGAGAAGCATATGACTCTGTAAATAGAGAAGGACTCTACAAGATAATGGAAGAACTAAAAATTCCAAGTAAATTGATTCGCATGGTGAGAATGACCCTGAATGACACAGAAAATAGAGTGTTGGTTGAGGGCAAAGTATCAGATAAGTTTAAGGTGAAGAGAAGATTAAGACAGGGGGAACCAGTGTCGACATGTCTATTTAATTTGGTACTAGAGAAGATAATCCGGGAGTCAGAAATAAAAACAAATGGAACGATATACCAACAAACCTTCCAATGCTTGGCCTATGCGGATGATGTAGCAGTGATTGCAAGAGCAAAAGAGAACCTCAAAAAAGCCATAAGTAGGATAGAAGAAAGAGGAAGGATGAGAGGACTAAAGATAAATGAGGAAAAAATAAAATACATGGAAATTACAAAGAAGAAGGATAATAAAAACAACGAAAGTTTAGATATAATAAACAACTTAGGAAAAAGATATATGTTTGAAAAAGTAGTCAAATTTAATTATCTGGGAGTAACAATAACAGAGAGTGGACAAGAAAGGACGGAGATACAAGAAAGAATAACGAAAGGACAGAGATGTTTGGGGGCAATGAATCCAATATTGAAATCAAAGAATGTATCAAGAAAAGCAAAAGAAAGAATATATACGACAGTTGTCAGACCCACGGTGACATATAGATGCGAAACGTGGAAACTGAATGCAAGAGAAAAGGAGACGTTGGAGATGTGGGAAAGGAAAGCTTTGAGAAGACTCTACGGAGGAAGGAAAGAAGAGGGACTGTGGAGAAGAAGAACAAACTACGAATTAAAATGCCTATATACGAAACCCCTTATAAGCCAAATCATAATAAGCTAGCGATTAAGATGGTTGAAACACGTGGCAAGGATGAAGGAAGAAAGACAGCTAAAGCAAGCCCTAATAAGAGGAGTGATTGGAAGAAGAGGCAAGGATAGACCTCGATCTACATGGATTCAGGCAGTAAAGCAAGATCCGAAGTTGTTGGGAATCCCGCACTGGGAAAAGCTAACAGGAGATAAAAAGAAGTGGAGACAAGTATGCAACCAAGCCATGGACCTCTAAGGCCCCTTGAGCTATATAATAATATAAACATAACGAATAAGCAGTGATGATAAAGGTGAATCAAGACCACGCGAGCGGAGCCGCGGGCACGGCTAGTCTAGAATAAATCATTTAATATACTCTCTATTTAACCAATTACATTGGAGTCCGCTTATTACGACTTTGGATAAAACGACCAACCGCTTATAGCGACTTAAGTGTGAAGATTTGTTTTGTTTCTTATAAAATAGTATTACGATAAATTCGCTTATAACGACTCCGGATAAAGTGACCAACCGCTTAAAGCGACATAATTACGCTCTGATTGGTCCGGTTATAAGGAGCGTCAGAAATTTCTCTACAAACAATAATTCTTTTTCTTCCAATTCTGAGGTAAAGTAAATCCCAAGATATAAGATCCTGCCTTTTTGCTTTTTCAATAGGACAATAAACCCCTATTAAGGTTTTGTGCATAATTGCCAGGTATTATGATAAACGTATTTTTATTTTACCTGCTTTGTATACCGCCCTCACTTGCACCTGCAATCATATTGGATCTAGTTTTACCTATATATTTACTACCTGGCAACCCGGTTTGGAGCCCTTTAAGTATTTGATAATATAGGCCTAATGACCACAGCTCTCCCCATTAAGATTCGAAAGATACTTTTTATTATTTTTATTTTTAGTTTTACTTACAACCTAACGGTTCTATTTTAATTATGTGGCGTCCGTGGGAAAATTGCAATAGTGGCTACCGCAAGAGAAAACATTTATTACTTGATGCTAAACAAATAGTGAAAAATGTTTACGACAGTTTGGTAAAAAGAAATTTGAATAAACAAAGTGCTTTGCAAGAAACCAGTGAACTAACAAAAACTCCAATTTCTACGATTAAGGGTATTGTAGGAAAACCATCACTCAGGAACAGGAAAAAACGGAAAGATTTTCAAATGCATTATGTAGACGATTGTGAAAAAGACGTCATCAGGAGAAAAATATATTCTATGTATGAAGAGCAGTTGGTACCGACACTAGATAAAATAAAATTAAGGCTGGTGCAGGACGGGACCAAAAACATTGTGGCCGCTCAACCCTTCCCAGAATTCTCTTAAGAATGGGAATCACGTTCCGAAAAATCAACAAAAGGCAAGTAGTGATGCTGTCACAAAGGTTACGAATCTTGCAACATACTTATTTACAAGAAAATAAAAAGTATCGATCAGAGAATTGGCCAATAATTTACCTTGAAGAAACATGGTTCGATATCCATGACATTGTGCAAAAAGGGTGGGTTGACAGCAGTACAAAATGTCAGATAACGCACCTTCAAATAAAGGTAAACGAATAACCATTTTGCATGCTGGATCTGAAAAGGGCTGGGTTTCAAATTGTCTACCGTTTATCGGCAAAAAAACATAAACGATTCTAGTTTGGACTATCACGAAGACACGACCGCAGAACTTTTTGAAAATTGGTTTCAAAATTTCCTTTTACCAAATGTTCCCGAACAGTGTGTTATAGTTATGGACAATGCAAGTTACCATAGTCGCCTACTAAATAAGGTTCCTAATGCAGCCAACACCAAATCGGAAATACAGGAATATATGTTAGAAAATGACGTTTATTTTGACTTTAGTTATAAATATAGTGATCTTTTGGAAGTTTTGAAAGACTATAAATTGAAAAAGAAATATGTTTGTGATAGTATGGCGAGAAAATGAGACACACTGTTTTACGGCTTCCTCCGTATTATTGTGTGTTTAATCTAACTGAACATATCTGGCATCGAGTTAAAACAAAAATAAGGGCACAAAATGTTTCTCCTACTTTAAGCGTGTCAGTGGTTGAATTAGTAAAAAGTTATAAATGTTACCTTGTGAAAGCTGGAAGAATTCCATTGCACACGTTGTTAAAGTTGAAGATTTAGGTAAATAATATAAAACCACTGATAATAATGCCTCAGCTGTGACAGTGAGTCAAACCGAATTAGGCTTAAGTTAAAATATATTCTTAATTTATACAGTATGTCCCCTCTTGTAAACCCCATTCATTCAAACTGTATATTTTGTACTTGTTCTATTTATTTTTTTTTATAAATGCATCCCCAAAAACACTTATAAATTTAATTACATGCTCCAAAAACCCACTTATAATCAGGATCTTATATTTTGGGACAGGCTATACTTTCGTTGCTCCGCCCTTGTTGATCGCTCGCGACTCGATCATAAATTTTTTTGTAATCGTCACGTGCTATGTGTGATAATTCTGACAATTTACGCGCGCAAAGATGGAAACTTCTAAACGTCGAAAGTGTTTCTCTATTGAAAAAAGGAGTGCAGTGATTCAACGTTTGAAAGCAGATAAATCAAATATAACACTCGCGAAGGAGTTTGGTGTATCTCATTTCACCATTTCGACAAGAAAGAAGAGCAAACGCACGATTGAAGACTTATTTAATGCTGATGTTTTCAATTCTAAACGGATTAAAAAATCTACTCAAAGGAGCGCGCTGTTACAGTAGTTTAAAGTGTAAAAAAACTCGAGGAATACTCGTAAATGGTCCAATTTTATAGGAAAAAGCCCATTTCTTTACTTCGCAGTTTAATGTTCCGAATTTTACATATACGCCAAATTAAATCCACCGATTCAAAACTAGGCACAATATTGTCGCCAGTAAGATAAGTAAAGAATCATTATCGGTGAGACAAAATGGCGTCTGTGATTGGTGCAAGATTTACAGATGATCAGATTTTTAATGCTGATGAGACAGGGTTGATTTATAGACTAACGCCAGATAAAACTTTAAAATTTAAAGGAGAAACGTGTGCTGGAAAGAAAGGATAGCAGACATGAGTGGCACTATTAAAAAAAATGTTGGTGATCGGTAAATCTCAACGCCCAAGATGTTTTAGAGGCGTGCAGTCATTACCAGTAGATTACGAGAATAATCGGAAAGCTTGGACGACATCTGATATTTTCACAAAATGAGAACATTCCTATTATCGTGAATTGAAATCGAAAACTTTAAATTAAATACGAATGCCAGTAATAATGTTACTAAGATTATTTTACTCGACGCCATCCTGATGATTTACAATTAAACTTACACAAAGTATAATAAAGACTTATTTTAGACACGCCGGATTTACAGCAGGAATCGATCAAATCTCCAACAACTCTTCTGTAGACTTTGACGACGAACACGACATACCGCTTTCCGTTTTCTGGCAGCTGCCAATAACAGGCCAGGAGCTTAGGCAATATTCGGATGTCGATATAATGTTGTCGAAGGATGTCGTATAAATGATGTGAGATCGAGAGATACACTCGACTACGAGCGTCGTCGAGGCCCTCAAAGCTGCAGAAATTCTAAATGTCTTCTTCATATATTCTGATTACGAGGATGACTATATAAAAACTATAATGTCTAGTCTTTATAATTTAATATGTTATTTCTACTATAAGTTGAAAATAAACCAAAAACAAATCAAAATTACGGACTTTTTAAGCCGATAAATGTGCACTACATATGAAGTTTAAGAACTTTTCTAACATGTAGGCTAAAAAGTTTTTGGTCTGACATATAGATGTCGCCAATCTATATGATTTTTAGGAAGTACCAACCTTCAAACGATACGTGTCAAAATTTCATGACATTTCGACAATTAGTTTATAAGTTACAGTGGTTTTAATGACGCTACTTTTGATATTTCCAAAACAATGGAAAAAATCGAAGTTCGAGTATTGATTAAACACTGGTTTTGGATGGAAAAAGATACAGTTCAAGCAAAGCAATGGCTTATAAAGTGTTACGGGGGCTTTGCCCCTGGAAAATCACGCCCAAATGAGGTGGTTACACCGGAAAACATAAAAAAAATCCACAAAATTGTTTTGGATGACCGTAAAGTGAAATTGCGTGAAATAGCTGACACCCTAAAGGTATCAAAAGAACCAATATTTTGCATGAACATTTGGGCATGAGAAAGCTATGTTCAAAATGGGTACCGCGTTTGCTCACAGTGGACCAAAAACAACAATGTGTTGATGATTCTGAGCGCTGTTTAGACCTGTTTAAACGTAATAAAAAGGATTTTTCTATGCGATATGTGACAAAGGATGGGACATGGATCCACCACTACACACCAGAATCAAATCGGCAGTCAGCTGAGTGGACAGCAGCCGGTGAAAGCCGCCCGAAGCAACCAAAGACACAACAGTCGGCTGGGAAGGTTTTGGCATCAGTATTTTGGGATGCGCATGGAATAATTTTCATTGACTATAGTGAATATTATATAAAGTTATATAATATGCGTCTGAAGGCAGAAATCGCAAAGAAACAGTCCCAAATGAACAAGAAAAAGTGCTCTTTCATCAAGACAATGCACTGTGTCACAAGTCAATGGTTACAATGGCAAAATTTCATGAATTGAAGTTCGAATTGCTTTCTCATCCACCGTATTCTCCAGTTTTAGCCCCCAGCAACTATTATCTATTCGCAGAGCTCAAAAAAAAAACGCTCGCGGGAAAGAGATTTGGCTTCAGTGAAGACGTTATCGCCGAAAGTGAGGCCTATTTTGAAGACGAAGACAAATTCTTTTACAAGAAAGGTATAGAAATGTTAGAAAAGCGTTGGACCGATCGTATCGCTCTTGAAGGAGACGATATTGATGAATAAAGTCAAATTTTGCAAAAAAAATGTGTTTTAAGTAGCTAGACCAAAAACTTTAGATTTATTAACTTTTGCTATAAACATATTTTTATAATTTTTTTTTTTAATTGCGTATATATCGAACACATGTGTACACAACACATGTTTCAATAAATATCTGTTTAATTTGATGTTGCTTATAAGTTCGTCTGGTTAGTATGACAGAATATAATTGTCCCTTGGCCATCCTTATCAGCAGACTCCACTGTATTTAGTTAATTTTTCATTTTTTACAAAGTGTTTTGCAACAGTACAAAACTTTGGCCGTAATAAAACTTACCATCTGATTATTTGTTTGTTCATTTTTGATATTTTCATTACATTCTTCAAAAACCACATCTTCTTCAAGTAAATCATCAGTATATATCTCTTTCTTAATTTCAGGTGCCTCACCATCCTTTTTCTCATTTTCCTGACATGCTTCATGAACTTTCTCCACCTTTTTTGGCTTACTACATTTTCTCTTATTTCCAAAATCTAATTTACAAATTTTGGTCGATGAATTTTCAATACTTTCACTTCTACGTTTTTTTTCAAGTTCTTTCTTTCTGCTATTTCATCGATAAAATTTGGATCGGCAATATCTATTTTGCAAAATGAGGTACTATTTCTGGAGAAAATACTATCAAGGACGTTGTTAAAATGATTCAGAGTTCTTATTTTTTCATGAAAAATAACATGTCCAGGATTCAAATCAGGCTCAAATTTATCCAAGTCTGAATCTGAATTTATTTCATAATCGACTAAAGCATTTTGTGATTCACAGGTTTTCATTTCTCTCTTCAAAAAGTTACTTGTAAGAGGAAATTCCTCACTGAAATCCTTAAAGTCTGTACTATTTCCCAATAGCACACTCAAATAATCTTCAGTCTGAACACTCTTGCTGTCATTAGACAGAGAAAAGGAAGCGTAACAGCCCTTATCCCTTTTTCTTTTTGTTTTAAGGCATGATTCTTGTATATCCAGTTGTGATTCCAGAATAATTATGTTCTGAAGGCAATTTTTTAGGAAAATATAGAAGTTTTCTATGGTTTTGTGGCATTCTGGGCATATAGTTTCTGGAAGAAGGCAGTGTGGAGAAACCTAGAAAGATTATCGATATATTATATAAAAAATAGACCATTTTAATGCTTATTTGTAATTAGGAGTATAAGTTTACTAAAAAATATCCTATATATCCTCCGAAATGAGCCATATAATATTGTAAAAATAAATTTACATAAGTCATTTCATTATTGATGCAGTGTTGTCTACAAACATCAAAAAATTGGAAAAAATTTGCTAATTTAGCAGTGACAACTATAGTATATTACTGTGACATATCTAATATACTATATTAACTAATAAAAACAAGTTTTAAAGTTATTTTTTTAACTAAATTCCAGTTTAAAACCTACTACTATAGGAAGGCAAGTTTCTAATTTATTTTTCAATCCCTCTGTCTTGAAAATGTGTATGAAGTCGTGTCCGCTATGTCCGCATATTCTGCAGAGTTTAGTTTCCATTCTTAAATTCTTTTAGGCCTCAAATATTCCATTTTTAAGTCACAAAACTTAAAAAATTGTGTGGACGTTTCTCGAGTAACACCTGCTCATAATTTGAATTTATCCCGGGTTATGGATTTACCGCGATTTTCAATTATTTAAATTTATACCGACTGAGATAAAGAAATGAATTGTTTTATTTGAATAAATAGAATTTTAAAAAAATATTTGCTTTTAATGTTTTTGCTAAAATCACAAACATTGCAACGCCATTCTGAATTTTGGCAACTTTTTTTTTGACAAGAGTGCCCTTTTGCACGCGCATTTTTTTCTCACCACCCGCTAGATGGCACTATTTTGGCGCATTGACCTCCATGACCTCATACGATTGTTTACATTTTAGGATATTTGTTTATAAAACAGCATTACATAGATATATTGTCATATTTTCTAGATAGTTCATAAATATATTAAATAAAGCAAGTTCAATTTAGAACAATAATTATGTACAAGAAAAAAGACACAAGTACTACTATTCTAAACATTTTCGCATTTTTGTTCTTCGACTTATTGTCACTTTAGTTTTTAGTACGAGAACTATTAGAAACTCACAGAAAAAAGTTTTGAGTATAAACAGTATCAGGTAAATTTGGGACATCATTTAACATCATATGTAATTATAATATCTTTGTCTAATTGAAAGCAAAAGAAGGATAGAGATTTTAACTTTTTGGGAAATTTTCGTGAATAACAAATTTCCATATGTCAATCAAAGGTCTTTTTAGTTTATTTAACCTCAAAAGTTATCGGATCCATATCTACACAAAGGGTTTAAGTTTTAATTAATTTTTGGCTTTTAGCCAAAAAAATGGCTTTAAACAATTTCCTAGAGTTTTTCCAAAAAGGGAAGGTAAGGAAATCAATGAAGTTTCAAAACTTGTCCAGCCGAAATTTATATTTACAAAAATAGCAATGGTGTAATCATTAAGTAAACTTTTTTTGTATTTACAAATTTTAGACGTTCAGGCCGAAAAAAAAATTCCCTCAAGGTACTATAAGGTATAGTTTGCACAAACAAGCGTGCGCTAGTCTTAATTCAGGAATAAATCTACGCAGTGCAGTTAAGTTGCCACCAGGGGAGGATTTAAATGACTGGATTGCTGTGCATGGTAAAATTTTTACTGCTTTAATATCAGAAGGTTATCTGTTATACTTTTGCAAATTTTTAAGTTTTTGGTACTACAGATTTTTAATAGGAGTAGCTTTGACATTTTGGGGTATTTTCCTGTCTCAAACATGTTATTTTTGGGAACACCATAAGTTAATGTTACTTAGAAACATTTTTTTAAGTTCTGTTTTTAGTTGTAGATTTCTTTAACCGTATAAACTTAATTTACGGTACGATCTCCGAATATTGTACAGAACAGACATGTCCAACAATGTCGGGAGGACCTAGATTTGAATACCTTTGGGCAGACGGAGATAAATTTAAGAAGCCTACTCCACTACCAGCGAGAGAATACATAAGTTACCTGATGGATTGGATAGAAATCCAAATAAACAATCAGTCATTGTTTCCTTGTACGAGTGACTTACCATTTCCTAAAAACTTTGTCAGTCAGTGCAGTAAAATACTGGCTAGATTACACAGGGTGTTTGTACATGTTTACATTCATCATTTTCAAAATGTCGTTGCTATATCTGCGGTAAGTATGATAATTAGTTAAAAAATTCAGTAGGTGTCAGTAATTCGATTTTTATTTGTAGGAAGCCCATGTTAACACTTGTTACAAGCACTTCTACTATTTTGTCACTGAATTTGACCTGGTGAGCCGAAAGGAATTAGAACCTCTGCAAGAAATGGCTTCTAGGATCTGCAAAGATCCTTCTTTGTAAAAGAAAAAAAACATATATACCTGCATTAACAGCTATATGAAGTTATTTTTTTTTATTTATATAGTTTTGGTAAGTGTAGCTTGGGGTGTTGTTAAAAGAATATTTTTTTCTGTAACCTGTAATGCTTTGAAGAACTAAATAGAGGTCAAATACTGCATTTTCTAAATAACTTGGAAAACAATTTAAATTTTTAAATAAATAATATCATCAGCAGATTGCATTTGGAGATAGCTGTTGGTTTTGCATACACATAATTTTTTTTAAGAGAAAAACAGCAAAATTTATTTAAGTTAAAAGTAAATATTTTTCAAAATTTAGGATATATTTGTCTTTCACTTGGGAAAATGCCAGACATAAGGGAACAATTTCTTATGTTTCATTGTTCATGAAACTATGAACAATAAAGCTCATTGTGCTCTCAAATAATAATAATAATAACTTTTATGTGCTCACTCTTTAATATACATATGTTAATATGAAAATTTGACACTAAATTGGTAGACTGATTTTTTCTAAAAACGAACTGTCAAATCAAAATTTTGATGTAATTTTTCTAAACTTTTACATAAAAATAAAAATTGCAAGCTTTTTATACTAATGTCATGGAGACATTGTTTAGTCAATTTTATACTAATAAAGGCCAGTTTATGGGCTTCAATTTTATCAGTTTGTCTATAATTTTTTTTTATATTCTTATAGTGATTTTATTAACAAGTGCCAGTGTTTTTTGGCCATGTTTTACTCGAATTTTTTTTTTTTGTAGTTGTAAATGTTTAGTTTCTAAGATTACTCCTGGAAATTTCAGACAAAAAGGTGGAGATCAAATATAGTATTGTTCTAGAGTCAATTTAGTTAGAGAAGTCGTTGCTTGATATCTAGATTATTTTAAAATGAATCATTTTTCTGTAACTATTTTAATTTATTAAAGTGATTTTTAAAGAGAAGTTGGAAAAATACATTTAAAATTCCCCAGATCTTGTTTTTGTGTCACAGAAATTTATTACAAAAAGTAGATACGATGCTTAAATTTTTATATATGCTGAAAATGATATATCCCTTGATTTGTTCAGAGGCGCATTACTACCATTTTCTCCTAGTGCAAGCGCGACTATAAAAATCACTGCTCGTTTCTGCAGAGATGAAGTAGTAGTAGGGAAGAGGCTTATAACCAAGAAAACTGTTTGTCCACTTTCTGGTTCAAGTGACTGTATGTCAGGAACATGCCGTTGACGGTCTTTTCTGTCGGAGTGAGCTTCCAGTCCTCGAGTCGCCCCACTCGTCCAGAGAATCGCCTAAGCTGTCCCCCACAACTAATCCATAAACCTCAGCACTCTTATAATTGGAACTGTTTGAGATTTTTTTACCACATTTTCTGGTACTACTGAATGTTAAGAAAAATAATTTATAGAAAAAGGAGAACAGAAAATGAAGGCTTCTTAACGAATGTATTATTATCAAACATTACAGTTTCACAAAAAGTTTTTTCTGTACATTTTTGTCTGAAATAGATATTGTTATCGTGAAGTTTATGTATTGGTGTGATTTTGTTGTTCTAATCTCCCCTAGAACTTAAGTATACTACCAAATATTATGCTTTTAAATACCTCCAAAGCAAACCATTTTATTCTATAGCAATTTAATTTATATTAAGTCACTAATTAATTGGTCAAGTTTTGTGGAAATAAAGTACAAATCTGGTGACTTTAAGTGTTTTTCTTTCATGAAAATTGTCCTATTCTGTTTGTCCTATTTGTTTTTAGAAAAAGTCTGGGGTTGATAAGGCCCATTTTTGGCTGATTGTATATGATCAGAAAATAAATATTTATTTTTTGGTGGCTAAGTTGTTATACTAAGTTAGTTAAATCAAGTTCTAAGGTCTCGTAGTTTTTTTTTCTAACATACTACTTACACTCGCGAGTTGAAACTTTTGTTATGTCTATGTAAACATGCACATTTTCATGATTCAATGGCCGCCAAGAACGATTCTATAGGGGTCACTTTTGCCCACTCAACAATTACACATGTTTAGTGTTCTGTACGGAACACTTATAAGATGACTTCGGTGTCTCTCTGTCCGTCTGTCTGTCACACCCGATTTTCTCCGAAACTATTTGTCATAGAAAGCTGAAATTTGGTAATAATATAGGAATTGATGGCCTCATCAGAGCCATGTAGTTTTGAAAGTTAAATTTTGACTAGGTAATCGAGTGTGGTGTCAAATGAAAGATTGTGAAAACACGAGTAAAAAATATATATATAATGTAATATTTACGCGCACTTTTCTTTGTATTATTTTTTAAAAATCGCTGTCCCCGCCTTATCTCGAAAAGTACTTATCAAAAAATTTTGAAAAAATTCTGGAATATTCTCCACAGGGGTGTAGATTGAACGAAAATTATCACGAGTGCATTACCTTTAATAATTTATCTGGTATATAAAAAAAACAATAAATTTCAAGGTCATCAATTTTCAGTGAAAGACTGGAAACAAACTTTGTTAAAAACTCATTTGGAGTGTGTTTTGTGAAGTCACTGTTCATTTTATACCTCCGTAACAAAATTTTTTATTTTAAAAGCAATCAATGTACGTAACACTAATTGCGCTAGTTCAACTTGCACTTGACCGGTTATTTTATGTATGAATGTCAATGGAGACTAAAGCATGAAAGTACAGAAAATGGATGATTCCACGGTGTGCTTGTATTCTGCATGCGCCATTTTAAAGGTTGAAAATGCTACTCACTCTAGTCGCATCTGTACGAACTCTGGTCGCTGCACGATGCGGCCATTTACCTTTTCTATCAACTTCTATGTTTAGAGGCCTTAAAACTTGAACGCACCTCGTACAAGGTAAATGTACTACTCAACTTTGTTAGGTCTTAGAATCCACTTAAATTTTTATTAATATGGTGGGAAAAAAACAAGAATATCTAGAAAAATGTGTTTTACTTTGTTAGCTTACTTGGAAAGTACTGTATTCGCGAAAAAATTATTCGTTTTACAGTTTCTAGAACACGAAAAACATAGTCACTCATTTCCATCGGTCTGTCTGTTGGCACGATAACTCTCAAACGAAACGATGTATCAGTTTTAAACTTATATATACAGTCAGTCCAAAAAGTCTCCAAACACCACCTGCTTTCTATACTATTTTTCTGTTATGTTTAATTAATTGGAACTATGAGAAAACATGTTTAAATTAATATTTGAGACTTAACCAACAAGAATTAGTATTAAAAACAACTACGGAACATTTTATTTAGAAATTACATCATTGTTATAAAAATGTAAAACAAAATTAATTTCAAAAAAATCTCCCATACACGCAAGAACTGCATTGAAAAAAACACACACGTTATAATCAGCCGCATTTTATCAAGCAATCTATTGCTTGCTAAAGTAAAAACAAATGAATAATTTTCGGCCATTTTTATAATCCGTCACTTGTTGCTAGTAATTTTGCAGTGGGTTTTCAAAGTAGTATTAAAAATGGGCGAGAGAAATTGTGAAATTCAATTTCAAGTTCGAAATATCATAACTGATTTGCGGAAAGATGGAAAATCGTACAGAAATATACTTGTTATATGTTAAAAAGTCGCATGCTACTGTTCAGTACATTGTAAACCAGTATAAATTAACGGGTTCCTATAAAATTCGACCACGCTCCGGACGTCCCAAGAAGTTCGAACCGGAAAAATTTTAACTTTTTTCAAATCAAATGCCAATTCACTTTGAATGTTAATATTTATTAATTATTTATGACTTGGAATGCATACAAAATAACTGAGACAGTATTTTAGTAAAATAAAATCTGAAAAATGTTATCTAATAAGGAATTTTTATTTAACACACGTACATAAACTACAAAAACAAACAAATGACTGTTTAAGAATAAATAATTTTACTTACCTAGAAGAGTGTAATATTTTTTTATAAATGTTTAGAACAAACTTTAGCATCAATTTTTTTTCACGTACCCAAATGCATTAGACATAGAGGGTGGAGCGAGTGTTCCGTATCCCGCTATGAAGTAAATATAACGCAAAAGTGTGAGAGAGACAAAGCAAATGAGCGAGCAGTAGCTGTCTCTTTCTAGAATGCCGCTGAGGTACGGAGCTCTTGAAAATAATATTTCTAAGTGTTTTATTTGAACTAAAATCGGGTGGGGACTTTTCCCGCCTTGAATTCCGTCTCGTAGTACTGCGCCTTGTTTATTACAGGCCTACAGAAAAGAGACAGACACAGTCGCTTTGTCTCTTTCCAGAGAGTGGTCAATTTTGTGAGGTTAATGCTCAGTCCATCCTCTATGTCTATGTTAGTAATCATAGACACAGAGGATGGACTGAGCATTAACCTCATAAAATTGACCACTCTCTAGAAAGAGACAAAGCGATTGTACGGCCAATACCTGTCTCTTTTCTGTAGGCCTGTAATAAACAAGGCGTAGTATCCCGAGACGGAATTCAAGGCGAGAAAAGCCCCATACCCGATTTTAGTTCAAATAGAACACTTTTTAAAAAGAGACAGCTACTGGCCGCTCATTCGCTTTGTCTCTCTCACACTTTTGCGTCCATATTTACTTCACAGCGGGATACGAAATACTCAGTCCATCCTCTATGTGTATGTTAGTAATATTTACATAACCCTATTCCCTTTTGGAAATGCATGAAAAACTACATTTAAATCCTTTTGCAGACGACTTTCGCAATTGTAAACATAACATAAAAGTCTTTTTTTAATTTTTCAAGAAAAGCAAAATTTTCGGTGTTCATTTTTAACAAAATTTGTAATATTAATTTACACAGACTCTTATAACAGATTTAATAATGCACCTCAAGTTTAATTCCTGAAAAAGCCGCGAGATGTCGTGTTGAATAGGTAAGATCCCAATATCTGGTATACAGTTTATAACGTAATACAATCATTTCTTATGTTTCAAAGTTCATGTTTTGAACCTCTATCAATATTTTTTTAACACGTGGTTCATTTGTAAGTAAAAGAGAACACAAAAAATAGTTTTTTGTTAAAGTAGTAAACTATTCAGTTTTTGTTGTCATTATAGTTTATTTATATTTAAATTACAAAAATTGCCTAGTTACGATTGAGAATTGAAACATATTGCTAATTTTTATTCATTATTGTTGTGAAATATTATTTGTAGATGAAAATAACATCTTCATCGGTCCCATAACTCTTCCTCGATTCTTCCAAATTTGAAACAGCCATTACACATACATCTAAAAAGGAAGTTGTGAAATTAGAGATCCTTCAGATACAGCTTCCGTTATAAAAAACCGCACATTTTTTGTGCGTACACTTTGATCTTTTTATAGCCTTTTTTTTAAAGCAGTTTGTGTGAATATACTACATGGGGTGGAAAGTTCAGAGACTTTCCGAGAAATGGCAGCACAAACAAAAAAAAACCCTATAATTTTCAGTTAGTGTCAACTCTTCGAAGATTCGTGTAAAATTTTTGTTACATTTTATGTATTAGCTTGCAAGTTACGCGAGTTTAAGCGACGCTACTTTTGCTTTTGCCTAACGACGGAACAAAAAGAATTTCGCGTGTTGATTAAACATTGCTTTTTGATGGGAAAAAATACAGCCAGAACCCAAGAATGGCTTGAGAAGCGTTGTTGCACATCTGCTTCATCGAAAGCAACTATATGTCGATGGTTTAGTAAACTTAAGTGCGGTCGTACAAGCCATGATGATACATCACGTTCCAGACATACAAATGAGGGAGTCACTCGAAAAATCAACCAAAAAAAATCCCCCATATTCTTCTGAATGACCACAATGTGAAACCGAGATAGATAGCTGACATTGTGAAGATATCAACCGAAAATGTGAGGCATATTTTGCTTGAATATTTGGATATGCAAAGGCTATGTGCCCGATGGGTGCCGCGTACTATCACGTTTGATTAAAAACAGCAATGTGTTGAAGATTCAGGATGCTCGCGGCACAATCCAAAGGAGTTTTTGCGTCGATTGGTAACAATGGACGAAACATGGATTCACTACACTACACAAGACTACTTGCTTGAGTCCAACAGTCAGTCCCCAGAGTAGCTGGAATTGCATAAACGTCTACCGAAGCGTCTAAAAACACAAACATCAGCTGGAAAGGTTTTTGCAAGTATTTTTTGGGATGCACAAAAATAACAAGCCGCAGGGGTAGAAAAGAAGAATAGCGACGTCCAAAAGTGCAATGACAAGCCTAAGCAAAGTATGGAAAGATCACAGAATAAATAAAATGACTAAAAAAGGCTTGTCAATTCATTAATATGCAGCATGCAGTAAAAGAATAGGGGTTTTCGAAACTACATGCTACAGGTGGATGCCCAGAATTTCCTGGGTAGCTCATAGGACAAATGGGTCTGTTCTGAGCGATCTTATCATCCAAAATATTGACCGGCTGTTACCATCGATTCAGAGAAAAATAGCATGATTTTTTGGTCATATAATAAGGAAGGATTGCATGGAAAAGTGGCTGATCCAGGGGAAAGTCGACGGTAGAAGAAAAAGAGGTAGATCTCCCAACAGATTCATCGATCAGATCATGTCTACGAATACACTTAAAGTTACCGGAGATGATGAGAAGTGTCGAAGATAGAGAAGCCTGGAGGGTTATTGTAAGTTCTGTGTTACAACGTAATAGAGATCACGATGTTCGGAGCCGAGCAACGATACGAGAGAGAGATGGAATAGTGCTGATCGACTATCTTGAGAAGGGCGCGAACAAGAAAAACATGCCGCATTTAGCGCAGAAAACGTGTCGTTTCACCAAGATAATGCACCAGCTCACAAGTCAGTAAAATCGATTGTGAAACTGGAGCAATTTGGGTATGGATTACATCCTCATCCGCCGTATTCACCAGATCTGACCCCCAGCGATTATTACCTCTGTCAGAATTTGAAAAGGTGCTTTTTCTTTCAAAGTCTTGGAATTTTTCACTCCATGAAGTACGTTTTTTTTTTCATTATAATTAACGATTAATAAAGAAAATATAAACACTTACGATCACTAAACGACGGATTCCGGTAGAAAATCTTCTGCGTACCAATATCATACCCACACAGTACGATATAATGCCCTTGATAAGTCGTAGGCCACGGCAGACATTTTCCTCAGCTCATTTGAGATCTTGTTAAATTTACATATATCACAGCATAGAAGTCTTGCGTTTGTTAGGATTATTATTGGACCATTTATGAGGTGTTCGATTATATGGAGTATTGATTTGGACGCTTGTTTTACTAAAATGTTGTTTTCGGGGGCTTCCTCGAATTTTTGGTTTACTCTAGTTTCGTCCTGTAAAGGTAATTATCCAGTCAAAATAGACGAAAGAAAGTGATAACTTCGTAATAATTCGCATAATAGACATTTAACTTTGCAAAAATTCGCATAGAGCTGAAAATTGGTATAGGTCTTAAATACACTATTACAAATAAGATATCAAAAATCCCCACCGATCTTATGTCTGCTAAAAATTTTATTCAAGGTCAAGGGTTAAAAATATCGGTTCCTCGCATTTTTCTCCTAAACGGTAACTGTTATCGTAAAAATAGGTCCTACAAAAGTTGTAGATCATGCAATTTTCTACAAAAATTGTTCTTTTACTTTTTTCCTACGAATTGCCGTTCCTGAAATATCGCGATTTCAAACATCGAAAATACTAATATGCACTCTTATGCGGCCTGCATTGGACATTCAATATAAGTAAATATATCGAAATACTGGTTTATGTGACTCACACACTAAAATACGTACACATTATATGATTCCGAATGAATATACACTCAATCTGTAATTCCGTTCGTCCATATAACCTTGAGCAACATCTGTCAGCTACTCCATTGTGCCAGCGGCGACGGTCGTATACCTGTCCTTTTTTGAAGGACGTAAAGGAAATAACTACTTTTAGTATAGAAGGTTTCTTTGTAGTGAACAAACGTGCTTATTGATAATATTTTTGATTTCAATTTGTGCCGTTAAATAATTTTTAAAAAATGTCGCACTTTTGCTTTATTTGTAGTTAACCTTTGACTGAAAGTGAAATTGTTGTTGTTGTCGTGGAATGAAGACTTTGATTGATTCAAGTTTGAAAGAAATAATGGGTTTCTTGAATACCTGAAAGACAAGTAATCTGTGACAATCGATGTGCAGTGTCGTAAAATGTACCCTCGGAAGAGTAGTATTGCTGCAGCTAAAAGACAACACGAGATGGAACAAGCCAGTACATCTACGATTAGTCTACCTCGTACTAGAGTGCGAGTAAGTGAGTCGGTTTTTTGTTTTAAAAATTATTGCTTATTTTTTGCGGCGGTGAAACAGATGAAGAGGCTGAAAAGAAAAAAGCGCAGAATGTTCGGCGTATAATTTATCATGTTGCTACACTTCCATTTAAAGATTCTATTCTGAAGGTAGCTCGGATTCGTTCTGATGACGTAGCAAAAGCTATAATTGCATGCATTAAGTATGAATATGATTTAGTTGCTGCTGAGGCTAAGTACCATAATTATTGTTATTCCTTTTTGAGACCCACCACGGGGGGTAAAATCGGTCGTCCTGAAGATGATTCTATTACTTTGGCGATAGAAGAAATATTTGCATACATTGAAAATAGTGATGATGGTCAGTTTTCGTTGGAAGAATTAAAAAATATTTGCAAAAATCCAGCTATAGATAATGGAACAATTAAGACAAGATTAAAGTTAAAGTATGGTAATAAAATTATTATAACTGAGAAACAAGGAAGTTTAACATTTTTATTGACAATCAGCACGATATTTTCAACAAAGCTTTCAACAAATTTTCCCGAAATCAACAATAATCCGTTCCACTTTAATCATTACCAATAGTACCATTTTTCCAATCAATAGGATACTGTCTAATAAAACTTAATCACAATAGATCGTGGAGTATGCCTACTGGAGAAACTACGTTAAAAAAAATGCGCGAAGTACACTACCTCATAGGTGGTGCGGAAATGTGTGCATATTATGTAGAATACGACTTCTCCAACTTTTGGAATCGTGATATCTCAGGAATGGCGATTCGTAGGAAAAAAAAGTATAAAACAATTTTTGTAGAGAATTGCATGATCTACAACTTTTGTCTGTCCTATTTTTACAATAACACACCATTTACGAGAAAAATGAGAAAAACCGATATTTTTAACCTTTGTAATCAGATCCCCTAATTCTTGAACATAACATAGTGGTTTAAACCAATATGTACTTACTTTGGTCAATATATGATGGTAGAAACTATTTCCTCTGTAGCCTTCGTGAACACCAATAGTGATGGTATAGAAAATATGGTCTATATTATATCTTTTTAGGAGGTAGCAGAGATCTATCGTCCAAGTACTAAAAAATCAAAAATATACGGGGTGTTTCCCAAGTTGGGACTTCTTTTTTAAGAGGTTGACTGGGACTCCACCAAAATATTTTTTATTTATATAACGAGAAAAATATAATCAGCGTATTTTACGACTTTTGCGACATCGATTTATAAGAGGTTGCATTGTCTCTAACCTTTTTGTTGGGTATACAAAAGTAAAATTTTGAAATTTTTGTCAGTGACTTTTACTCTGTTACAAGATGATTAGCATATGTTGTAATTAGACTTTCTATGGATGTGTAAACTTTTTTTCGTGTGACTCTGTTAATTTTTTTTGTATAAATGTACGTCCAGTTTGTCCCAGTTTGTCCTAGGACATGACCCACATGTTAACTGATATACCCCTGATTTATTATCTTTATTGATTTGCGGTTTGTAGTTTTTGAGATATTTCCCTAGAGCAGGGATGTCAAAGATACGGCCCGCGGGCCGCATCCGGCCCCCGGGACGTATCAATAAGGCCCGCGATCGCAATGTGTCACACAGAAAGAAGAATATTATATACTATATAATTAAATAAATAAAATGTTGTAATAATTCAGTACATTTTTTTTATTTGAATCTGGCCCGCCTACACATTCTAAATTTAATATATGGCCCTCTGCAAAATTGAGTTTGACACCTCTGCCCTAGAGTATTGTTTGTCTGGTAAGCCATGTTGATATTTTTTGGGATGCACAAAAATAACAAGCCGCAGGGGTAGAAAAGAAGAATAGCGACGTCCAAAAGTACAATGACAAGCCTAAGCAAAGTATGGAAAGATCACAGAATAAATAAAATGACTAAAAAAGGCTTGTCAATTCATTAATATGCAGCATGCAGTAAAAGAATAGGGGTTTTCGAAACTACATGCTACAGGTGGATGCCCAGAATTTCCTGGGTAGCTCATAGGACAAATGGGTCTGTTCTGAGCGATCTTATCATCCAAAATATTGACCGGCTGTTACCATCGATTCAGAGAAAAATAGCATGATTTTTTGGTCATATAATAAGGAAGGATTGCATGGAAAAGTGGCTGATCCAGGGGAAACTCGACGGTAGAAGAAAAAGAGGTAGATCTCCCAACAGATTCATCGATCAGATCATGTCTACGATACACTTAAAAGTTACCGGAGATGATGAGAAGTGTCGAAGAGAGAAGCCTGGAGGGTTATTGTAAGTTCTGTGTTACAACGTAATAGAGATCACGATGTTCGGAGCCGAGCAACGATACGAGAGAGAGATGGAATAGTGCTGATCGACTATCTTGAGAAGGGCGCTTTAAAAATTTTCCCAGTTTTTCTGTTGGTTTGCCGAAATGGGTTAAGCATTTAAATGTGGTTTTTCTGTCCTTAAAACATGGGTATATTTCTGAGAATGCCTTGTTTCTAAGTTTTTTCCTAACAATGTTATCGATTAAGGTAAATGAATAACTATTGTTAACGGCTACTTGTTTTATGTAGTTTAATTTTTTAGTAAAATTGCATTCTGATAAGGAGATATTAGTTAGTCTCTGTATAAAGCTATGACAGGCCGCGAGTTTATGATGGTTGGGGTGGTGAGAACTATTGTGAATTGTGGTATCCGTATGACAGGGTTTGTGATAAATTTCAAATTCATGTTTTTCCTGGTTTTATTGATTTTGTTAAGTCTAGGAAGCTGATTTTCCCTTCGACTTCTTCTTCCATTGTAAAGCAAATATTTCTATGTAAAGAATTAATGTACCGTAAAAAGTGAGTTAATTGTCTCTCCGTTCCTGTAAAGCATACAATTGTATCGATAACAGTATAGACAATTATTACTATTGTTATTATGGTTGTTAAATATCGTGGTTTCAATACTGTCCATGAAAATTTCGGCAAGTAAAGGGCTTAATGGACTCCCCATAGTTAACCCTTCCTTACTATTGTAGAATTTATTGTTAAATGAAAAATAATTTTGTCTTAGGCAAGTTCTTAATAAATCAATACTAACAATATAATTTAAATAGGTGTAATATTATAATTAAGAAATTATATAAAATTTTAACATTAAACCTAACTTGACAGTGTAAAATGTAGATCCGAAGAAGCTGCATCGACAGCGAAACGCGTCATCACAATTATATATAAACCACTGGAAATTGACTAAAAACAGTCTTTTATTATATATTTACCAGGTGTACAAGTATGAAATGCGGATTTTTTTTCTAAAAAAACATGTTAAATTCGGAAGAATGATAAAAAGTGCTTTATTCAAAGTATGCTCCATCGCTTGTTATACATTTTTTCCATCTTTTGGGCAATTTGTGAATACCACGCCAGTAAAAATCTTCCCCTTTGCTGCTAACCATTCATCGAGCCATTTTTTCACATCTTCGTAGGAACCAAAGCGCTGCTCAGCAAGTGCGTGACCCATCGATGCAAACAAGTGGTAATCGGAAGGAGCCAAGTCTGGTGAATAAGCCGCATGGGGTAGAACTTCCCAGCTGAGTGCTTCCAACGTGTCGCGAACTGGTTTTACCGTATGTCAGCATTGTCACGAAGAAAAATGACTTTGTGTTGCCTCTTTCGGTATTCTGGTCTTTTTTTCAAGCAGCGAACGGTTCAAATCGGTCAATTGTTGTTGATAACGTTTAGTATTAACCGTTTCCCCCCCGGGTTTTAACAGCTCATAATAGACCACGCAACTCTGGTCTCACCAAACACAGAGCATCGTCTTTCTGCCAAAGCGATTTGGTCTTGCGGTCGATGTGGATGGTGCGCCTGAGTTTACCCATGATTTTTTGCGCTTGGGATTCTCAAAATAAATTCACTTTTCATCCCCTGTAACTATACGATGCAAAAACGACTTCCTTTTGTACCGAGCGAGCAAGATGTCACACGTGTTTTTGCGCTTTTCCATTTGCCTGTCGTTCAACTCATGTGGTACCCATCTACCGGCTTCTGAATCTTTCCCATGTCTCGTAGCCGATTGGAAACAGCTTGTTGACTAACGCCCAATTGCTCGGAGAATTGTTTTTTGGCGGTTTTCCACGTTCCTTGTCTGCAACATCGAAGTCACCACTTTTGAAACGCCGAAACCATCGTTCACACGTATCTTGCGATGGAGCATGTTCACCATAAGCTTCTCGAAGTAATCGGTATGATTCAACAGCAGTTTTCTTCAAATGAAAATAAAAAATTAATGCTGTCCGTGAATGCTCTTTGTTCGGTACAAATTTCGACATATTGAACACAACAACACAACACTATGCACACACTTTTCCAATTTCTCACTCGTGCGCGTCTGACACTTGTTTATGACACAACAAAATGGCGCAGTGTCAAATCTTTATAGCACAAACTGCATTGGTGCACCATCTGTTGTCTGAAATCCGCATTTCATAGTTGTACACCTGGTATACTTAGCAGCTGCATAAGAATACAACCTAGAAGCATTCGATAATGTACTATATAACCATAAATAAGGTTAGAAATGAATTTCTTTCCACAAAGCATTGTTTGCAGGGGTGCCAACAGTAACCTTTAGAAAAAGGAATTTCTTTTACCGGCTAAAGTTTAATTTTCTAATAGTGTTATATGTATTATATGCATCAAATACAGTGACTTTTAAATAATATATCTACCTATCTACATAAAAGACTCTAAATGATACTAGACCTTTTGTGAAATCCCTCACTTTTAGCTATCCTACTCAAATTCTTTGCTAAGTGAAGTCTATATTTAGTCGGAAGGACCATAAGAACACAGGATACCCCGCAGTCCCAATTTGATTTTTGTTTGTAGTGGCATAGTTGGATGTGGTGCTTTTCTGGAAAATCTGAAACAAATAAAACTCGTTAGATTGATGCATCGAGGTGTCTGTACATGAGTATAGAACCCTTGCTGCAGGATGTTTATTATAATTTGCTATAATCTACAACTGAATTGGCACATCAAACAGAGTAACGAGAACAATGAATCCCATTGAAAAAAACAAAACAACAAATTTTTGAAAGTCGACAATGGTTGACATGCTCGATCCTTGTATCCCATTAAAGGTTTTGGTATTTTTATATAAAAAATACCAAAAAAAAACATGTGAATTAGATTTAGCAAAACGTACGAAAATCCAGTACCTCGAAAAAATAAATCCGACATTGAAAAAATAATGAAATGTCGACATAGTACGGTGAGATATATGATAATTGTTTTAAAATTTGACAAAAAACTGGTTTTTTTGGATGACGTCATTTTCATGGTTAGGCAAATAACTTAAAAACAGAATCCTAGCCCTTCCGTTTTACCCTTAAGGGCATATGCCTGGCCATGAAGCCGAAAAAGAGCGCTATTATAGGAATTTTTTTTAGGAAATATTCATATATAAATCGGGCTTTTATATATATATATATATATATATATATATATATATATATATATATATATATATATATATATATATATATATATATATATATATCCCTGGCCAAATTATTAGACGCACTGCAAGATTTCATGTAAAATATTAATTACCGAGTGATATTGTACCGTTTTATTATTTTAAATTGATTTGTTTTTTATTTTTATATTATCCAATCAATTACCTATTTATTTGACATAAATAAAACAGCATTAATTTAGAAAAGCATAAGTTTATTAAGTTTTAAAGAAAAGTGAAATTAATGTTAGTAAAAGTCAATATTTAGTTGAGCCACCTTTAGCCGCTATCAAAGCTTTAA
Source organism: Pachyrhynchus sulphureomaculatus (assembly GCA_019049505.1). Classification (NCBI taxonomy): domain Eukaryota; kingdom Metazoa; phylum Arthropoda; class Insecta; order Coleoptera; family Curculionidae; genus Pachyrhynchus; species Pachyrhynchus sulphureomaculatus. The sequence continues at coordinate 117,234,217 of CM032448.1, read as the reverse complement.
TTCTGCGCGGCATGCTATCAATGCAAGATTGTACTGTCTCCTGCATTTGAGGATGATGATTCCACACATGAATAATCTTTTCTAGGAGCTGGGTTTTGTTGGTAATCACATCTTTAGCCACTTCTCTTTTCATCAGCTCCCACACATTTTCAATGGGGTTCATATCAGGGCCAATCCAACAGAGGGATATTTTTTTCTGCCAAAAAAGCTTTAACAGTCCGAGCAGTGTGGCAGGGAGCTCCATCCTGCATGAAAGTGAATGGTTCCCCATTTGGAAACCATTCTCTGAGCTGCGGAATCAACCGATTTTGTAATACTTCTTTGTACTGATCTTGCCTCATTATTCATTTGACGTCGTACAGACGTCCAGTGCCCTTGCCGCTGATGACTGACCAAATCATCACTTTGGTGGGATTTTAACCGTCGGGACGACACAATCAGGATGAAACTTTTCTCCATGACTACGACGCACATACTGAGCTTTATTCTGCAAAATTTCGAAAATTCGTCACTGAAGCAGACCTGTCAAAAATAGGAAAAATATATAAACTTCCATGTTTATTTTTGCTTTATTTAACTGAAAATGATAATAATGTATCAATTATTGATTAAATTGCTGTATCTTACCGATCTCCAGAAGTCCACATCTTTGTCTTGCCATTGTTTGGCCCACTTCAGGCGCTTTGCTTTCATTGCAGCTGTTAACTTGGGCTTCCTGGCGGGGCGACAGGCCTTAAAATCTAATTCTTTCAATTTTCTTCGAACAGTGCGCGCTCAGAAGCATTTACGCTAGCATCCTGGAGTTGTGATTTTATTACCTTTGTGGTAGCAAATCTGTTTTCTACACAAATTTTTCTTCAAACATCTCTCTGACCGTGGAGTGAAAATTGGTTTTCTACCGCATCTTTTCTTTCTTTTTCGGGGCTTAATTCCTTCCCTGACTCAATTTTCTTTTTTATGCGTCGTACACTAGCTTCAGAAACCTCCAATATTTCGTGATATTTCTCGGTTTGTAAATGTTTTCGCAATCACAAGGGCCTTCACTTCAGCTTTTTTACGTGGTGAAAGATCGCCTTTTCTACCAATACCCAATTACTTTTTTAAAACACTGCATACAAAATAAACTAATAACTGAGTAGTATAAAACTGTTAAACAAACAATCACAGTCCATAAAACCACAGAAACACGTCCGTACCTGACTCGATTCCGATCGCGACTGATACAGGTTTGTACTTATTTACGTTCATGTATCACTTTGTCAACACAGTGTTGCCATATGTTAAAAATAAATACAAATATGTAGTCTACAACAATTCTTTTAAATAAAAATCAATAATATTGTAGTTTAAATATACCATTATTGCATAAAAAACTCTTAAGAAACATAAAATTACTAAAAAAAATACAGTGCGTCTAATAATTTGGCCAGGGACTGTATATATATATATATATATATATATATATATATATATATATATATATATATATATATATATATATATATATATATATATATATATATATATATATATATATATATGTATGTATGTATGTATATATAAATATATCCCTTCTACCGTGTGGTTTAGGGTGGTTATACATGTTTCTCTTCTCCCCTCTCAATCTTCACGTATAAACTTCTTCCATCTGTCTCTATTCTTTGCCAGTTTCACTGCTTCCTTCCAGGATTTCCCCTTCTCCTTAAGTATACTTAAAATACTCCTATTACAGGTCTGTCTAGGTCTTCTTAGCTTCTGTTTCCCCTTGTATTCGGGCTTCATACACTTGTTTCACTGGTCTATCATCTTTTATTCTCTGAACATGTCCCCACCATCTTGGCTGTCTTTGTTGTATATATTCCATAATTGCTTGTACTCTCAGCCTTCTCTTCATTTTTGTATTTCTTTTTCTGTCTTTCCGTGTAACTTCTTGTACTGCTCTCAGGTATTTCATTTGGACGGCTTGTATGTTGTTTTTCTGCCTGTCTGTTACGGTCCATGATTCGCATCCATATGTTAGGATTATCCTGTAAATTGCTTTGAACACTTTTATTTTTGTTTGTTTCGTCACTCCTTTCTTCCTAATGAATTTATTATTCATTACATAGTAAAGTTTGTTCGTTTTTTCGATTCTTTCATTAATTTCTTTGTCTTGTTTTCCAGTTTCGTCCATTATCACTCCCAAATACTTGTACTATTTCAGTTGCTGTATTTTATTCCCTTCTATGTATATATATTCGTTTGTTGGTTTTCCATTGTCATTACTTTTGTTTTATCTATATTAATTTTCATACGCTTCATTTCAAATAATAATAATAATAATAATAGCTTTATTCCCAACAGTAAGAACCATTTACAGGGAAATCAAGAAAGAATATGAATGAAATTTTCTCTTAAAACTAAGGTACTAAAGTAACAACAAAAAAAGAAGAAAGAAAGAAATAAAAATGAATAAAAAAATTAAATGAATCAGCGCAGTACAAATTAGAATAAAAGTGAAATAAAACAAATACTAGTTACATACATCCAACAAGCAAAACAAGCTTCTAAAAGAATCTTTATAAATGTCCTATCAAGTGAAATGATCTAAACATATTGACCTAATCTTACTTTCGGTGTCTGCAAAAATGTCACATTCATTACTAATTAAGTTAAATTTATTGCACATAACATTGAAAATATCGAGGTTTCCTTGTAATTTTCTTTCATTTTCCGCCACCAGTACATATCATGAGCAAAAGCCGCTTCAGATATTTCTATTCTTTTTAGCTTCCAGTATCCAATTGTCATTTTTTTTTTCACTTTTATTTCGCATTTCTTGATTATTTCATCCATATATACACAGTGAACAATGTTGAGCTCAAGCTTCCTCCCTGCCTTAAACCTACCTGTGTGTGAATCCCTCCGACTTAATGTTGTTTTATTACATACTGCACATTGTTGCTGTATATTCATTTTATAATCCTTATTGTCTTTTTGTTTATTCCTTTGTTTTCTAGGCTTTTCTACATTTTATTTCTCGGCACACTGTCAAATGCTTTTTCTAAGTCTATGAAAGCAAGGTGTAGACTTTTATTTTGTTTTGATCTTTTTTCGATAATTTGTTTCAATGTAAATATGTGCTCTTATGTACTTCTTGCTGGTCTAAATCCGTTTTGCGATTCCGATAATTGTGGTTCTATTAGTTTCTTTATCCTATTATTAACGATGCTTTCATAAATTTTGACAATTGTGTTCAGTACAGTAATTTCTCTGTAATTATTGCAATCCTTGTGATCTCCCTTTTTATAGGTTGGTGTGATAAACCACCGTGACTGTTCTTTTGCTTCTCTTACCAACTCTTTTCCTATTTTCCTTTATATGGTTCATATTCTTCTAGTGTTTTTGTTTTGAGATATTTTTCCATCTTTCTTCTTCCCAATAATTTCTTCTTGGATATTACTATTCCACCAAGCTGTTAGTTTTTTACTGTTGTTTGCGTTGCATACTCCGCATACTTCTGTAGCCCGTTCAGGTTTATATTCTTGAAGATGCTCCATTTTTCTTCTAAATTTGCATATTTTATATTTCTTTATCCTTTTTTCGAATTTTCATCAGTTATTTGTCGATATTTGATCATAATTTCTTCATTTCTTAGTTTATATGTCCTTATTGATTTGTATTTCTTATTGTTGGGTTTTATCTAACCTTTCTTTGATTATTCCTACTAGCAGGTAATGATCACTGTATATTTCAGCTCCTCTTCTTATTCTTACATTTCCACATATTTTCTTTTGCTCCGTATATAATCTATAATTGACCTCGCTTGTTTTGTATGTTGAACCCTAGTGTACTTCTGTATGTTTCTATGTTGGTAAAATGTGTTTGTTATGATGAGATTCGCTGGGGGCCAAATCTGGAGAATACAGAGAATAACGAAGCAATTCGAACTTCAATTGATGCAATTTTGCCATCGTAACCTTTGACTTGTGACACGGTGCATTATTTTGATGAAGAACACTTTTTTCTTGTTCATTTGGGACCATTTCTTTGCAATTTCTGCTTTTAAACGCACCAATAACTTTATATAATATTTGCTATTGATGGGTTTTCCTTCTCAGCATAGTCGATGAAAATTATTCCGTGTGCATCCCAAAATGCAGAGGCCAAAACCTTCCCAGCCGACTGTTGTGTCTTTGGTCGCTTAGGGCGGCTTTCAGCAGCTGCTGTCCACTCAGCTGACTGCCGATTTGATTCCGGTGTGTAGTGGTGGATTCATGTTCCATCCATTGTCACATATGGCATGATAAAATCCTTTTTGGGCGCTTAAACAGGCCCAAATAGCGCTCAGAATCATCAACACGTTGTTGTTTTTGGTCCACTGTGAGCAAACGCGGTACCCATTTCGAACAGAGCTTTTTATGCCCAAATGTTCATGCAAAATATGATCAACACGTTTTTTTGTAACCTTTAGGGTGTCAGCTATCTCATGCAATTTCACTTTAAGATCATCCAAAACAATTTTGTGGATTTTTTTGTTGTTTTCCGGTGTAACCACCTCATTTGGGCGTCCAGAGCATTCAGCATCATTTGTATCTGTACGACCGTGTTTAAATTCAGCATACCATTAAATGATGAGTGATTTTCCAGGGGCAGAGTCCCCATAACACTTATCAAGCCATTGATTTGCTCGAACGGTATTTTTTCCCATCAGAAAATACGAAATTCGATTTTTTCCATTGTTTTGAAAAAATCAAAAGTAGCGTTACTAAAACCACTGTAACTTGTAAACTAATCGTCGAAATGTTATGAAATTTTGACACGTATCGTTTCAAGGTTGGTAGTTCCTAAAAATCATATGGATTTTTTGAAAAGGACCAAAGACCAAAAACTTTTCAGCCTACGTATTAATTTTTTTCGATATTTTGATTTCAGATAATTCAGTTCCCAGTAATCGTGCACACCGCAATGCTTCTTAAAAAAAAAGGGGTCGCAGGGGAACGAATACAGCGCCGCGAAGTGGGTCGAAGTTCCACTGTACAACTGATAATACCAGCTGCCTTTTAATTTTTGAGATATTGCTTTAAATTTTTTTTTTGAATACTCGTCATATATAGCGCTTCAACTTGCACCTGCAACTTTTTTGTTAATTTTTTGCAAATTTTGGTTAAAAGATGAAGGTCTCTTTTTAAATAATACTCTTTTAGGCGATGAACTTTTTACTGTGTACATTGAAATCTCGGTAATTTGGTTTATTGTAATATGTGTTTCTGAGGTCGCTGATTCCTGTAAAAATAGTCATTCTAGCAAAAATTTTGAGGACTTTAAGGTATTGGCCAATTTTGGTTATTTTGCGCTGTTTTTTTGTAATTTTTTCAGCCGATAAAGAAAGAACGGGGAATTTCTCGTTTAACAATATTATTTTAAGGTACTTAATAATGGATACTATAATAATTTTGGCAAAAATTAATCTAGTTTTCAATAAATGGCCAATTTTCAATTTATTTAAAAAAATTTATTTCATTGTTTTCAATTGAAATTGATGAAGTGGGAATTATTTGAAGATAATAATCTATTTGTATGAGGTATATAAAAATGAATAATATTAAACTATAAAAACTAAAATTACAAAAAAAAAATTAAAAAAAAGTTGCAGGTACAAGCAATATCTTAAAAATTAAAACGCAGCCGGAAGTTTGAGTCGCACAGTGGGACTCCGTCCCACCGTGCGCCGCCCTTAAAACTTGAAAAAGTGAAATATATTAGTTTTAATGATTAACATTAATAACACACTATCCCTATTTAGAGAAAAAGCTCACCGTAACTAAGCTCTATTCTTCTTTTCATCGTTACCACTAACGCACAAACTCAAAACAAAATATTTCAGATAACATTTAAGTGACACATAATAGTTGACACAAGTAACCGACATCCAGAAATATAACTTTATTTAATTACTGTTTGTTTAGCACAGATATAAAACGATTTTTTTGTTGCTATTACTTATCCTACGTCTCGTCGTTGTCGTTACAAATAAGTATACTGGGTTTCCCAATTATAAAACCCACCACAAGTTAATCGAAAACACTTTAATTTTATATAAAAAAAAGGTGAAATAATACGTCAACAGGTCTTCAAAAGGGGGGCTCATTTGAATTAAATAATAAGATAACAATTTGGAAATGTCATGTTTTGTCACACTGAAAACACGTTACTTTATGTTAATAATTACTCGAAAAATGAGAAATGAACCAACAAGGTTACAGTTCGAACTGCGAACTACGGACGTCACTAAAAATTTCTGGGAAAAAATAACCAAAAAATAACTAAATGCAGGAAGCTCAAGCTGTCAAATACTGCATAAAACAAAAATAATTATTATATTAATCATCTGTGTAAAAGGTAATCTATTTTCAAGTATTACCTACTTGTGATAACGCCTTTCTAATCTCCTAATAATGCTGTTTTATTGGTTCCACACAATAGAACTTACTCATGTTTGTATTCCATATATTTAACGATAACCCTATTACCTATACTTGCGTTGCTAGTATGTATGATGATGTTATCTTTCTCGACGGGTTTGGGAAGTGGAACGAACAGATTTATGTACTTAGTAGATAAAGCGTATTTTCCTATATTCATATGCACTTTACACGTATATATATTGTACATTTCTTCTATCGTTTTGGAAATGCAGAAGGAAGAATTGCTTAAATCGGGCATTTTCCAAACAAAAGCCGAGGTTAGATCACCTGGGATTCCAATATTTAGGTTAGTTCAGATTAGTTCGGCTTTCGTAATGCCATGAGAACCAAAGAGGCCTTATTTTCTATGCCGGTTTTGATTCAATGTAGAAACGTCAATTGTGACGTATATCTGTGCCTGATCGACTACCAAAAGGCCTTTGATAGAGTCTAACATCATAAAATGGTCGGAATTCTGAAAAACTGGGGCTAGATGGAAAGGATCTTCGGATTATTAGCAACCTCTACTGGAACCAGATGATATTTATTAAGACAGAAAGGGAGCGCTCAGAAGCAGTATCGATTGAGCGTGGATTAAGGCAAGGTTGTGTCTTGTCTCCACTATTATTTAATATATACTCTGAGCAAATCTTCAGAGAGGTATTGGAAGAGGCTGATGAAGGAATACTGCTCAATGGGGAGCAAATAAATAATATTCGTTATGCTGACGATACGGCGGTTATGGCTGATAACTTAAAGGGTCTACAGGGATGTCAAAGATACGGCCCGCGGGCCGCATCCAGCCCCCGGGACGTATCAATAGCGCGCGATCGCAAGAAGTCAGGTATCTGGATCCTCGAGCTCAAAATAATTACCCTCTTTTATAATAATTCAGTACATTTTTTTTTATTTGAATCTGGCCCGCCTACACATTCTAAATTTAATATATGCAAAATTGAGTTTGACACCTCTGGTCTAGAACATCTTATGACAAAAATAAACGAAGTCAGTAATCGATACGGCCTTGAACTTTAATATCAGCAAAACAAAGTACATGGTAATCAGCAAGTCTCCGGTTCCTGCTACCTTGTTGATGGTTAACAATCAACAAATACAAAGAACACACAATATTCATATCTAGGTACCGTGATAAACGAACAGTGGGACCACTTGCAGGAAATTCGTTGCCGTAAAGCTAGAGCAGTGTTCCCCAAAATGACATCACTTTTCAAAAGCTCAGCAATAAAATTAATCACAAAAATAAGACTCCTAAGATATTATGTCTTCAGTGTCCTTCTTTGCGGTATGAAAACTTGGACGCTGACAGAATTTGAATTATGCTATATCACAGAATTTTGAAAATTTCTTATACTGACTATATTACCAATGGATGCCTTACGTCGCATGAACAAGAGACTGGAAATTATGGAAACTGTTAAAGTGGGAAAATTGGAGTATTTAGGATACATAATGAGAATTCTCCAAGGAAAAGTATTTGGAAAAAGGGGTCCAGGATACAGACACATCTCCTGGCTCAACAATCTGTGAAACTGGTTCTCAACAAATACTGCCGGTCTTTCCAGAGCGGAAGTGGATAAAGTAATAATAGCCAGAATGATTGCCAACATTCGAACCGAATAGGCACTTTAAGAAGAAGAAGGTACTTTAACAGTTCTTTAATGAGCGCGGCAAGGACAAGTAGAAAACACTGGATAGATTTCCAACCATGTCTTATGGAAAAAATTACCATATACCGCGTCCGTGCAGGGCCGCTAGACCTAAATAGTCGCACGTGTTCAGGTTAGTAAAAAACGGCTGTGGGTACCAGCGTTGCCACTTATATTTGTTAATTTTAACAACATGTTATATGTGGTGATGGATGGATGGATGTTATGGGGATAGGGTGCGTCGACATCTAAGGTCATTTAGCACCCATTATATGTGGTGATATATACCTTATTAAAGTACAAATTTAGAAAATATTCAGCTGTTTCTTATAAATATAATGTCATTTACTTTCTTTCCAATTAGAAAACTATGGACGTAAAATCCATTAGATTAGAAAGTTTTCTGTAGACTTTTCAACCTATCCTACAGAAAGCGAATATTTCCTTTTTGCTGGATATGCAGTACAGTTTAGTTAATACCCAAAGAAAGCAAGAAGACCTTGCCAAACAACTACCGACCTGCTTTCAATAATTACCAGATGTACAAGTATGAAATGCGGATTTCAGACAACAGATGGTGCACCAATGCAGTTTGTGCTATAAAGATTTGACACTGCGCCATTTTGTTGTGTCATCAACAAGTGTCAGACGCGCACGAGTGATAAATTGGAAAAGTGTGTGCATAGTGTTGTGTTCAATATGTCCAAAACTTATACCGAACAAAGAGCAGGATGTAGAATTGCAAGCATTGTTGAACGAAGATGATTCGCAAACACAAACACAACTCGCCGGGCAATTGGGCGTTAGTCAACAAGCTGTTTCCAATCGGCTACGATGGGAAAGATTCAGAAGACCGGTAGATGAATACCACATGAGTTGAACGACAGGCAAATGGAAAAAGCGCAAAAACACGTGTGAGATTTTGCTCGCTCGGTACAAAAGGAAGTCGTTTTTGCATCGTATAGTTACAGGGGATGAAAAGTGGATTTATTTTGAGAATCCCAAGCACAAAAAAATCATGGGTAGACTCGATCGCCGAATCGCTTTAGCAGAAACACGATGCTCTATGTTTGGTGGGACCAGAGAGGTGTGGTCTATTATGAGCTGTTAAAACCTGGGGAAACGGTTAATACTAAACGTTACCAACAATAATTGACCGATTTGAACCGTTCGCTGCGTGAAAAAAGGTCAGAATACCGAAAGAGGCAACACTAAGTCATTTTTCGCGACACGTTGGAAGCACCTAGCTGGGAAGTTATACCCCATGCGGCTTACTCACCACACTTGGCTCCTTCCGATTAGCACTTGTTTGCATCGATGGGTCACGCACTTGCTGAGCAGCGCTTTGGTTCGTACGAAGATGTGAAAATATGACTCGATGAATGGTTCGCAGCAAAAGGGGGAAATTTTTACTGGAGTGGTATTCACAAATTGCCCGAAAGATGGGAAAAATGTATAACAAGCCATCGAGAATACTTTGAATAAAGCACTTTTTATCATTCTTTCGAATTTAACATGTTTTTTTAGAAAAAAAATCCGCATTTCATACTTGTACACCTGGTAGACTATCAATATGAATACGTGGTATGTCTCCGAAGTAATGAGAATGATTTATTTTTAATTTTTTCATTGAATGTATCTACAATTTAACGTTTTCCCCTTCAAAGTATGCTCCTTGGGAATGCATACAGTATCTCCAGCCATTTTGCCATTCTTGGTAACAATTTTGGAAGTCTTGTTTCGTTAAACTGTTTAGAACCTGAATCGTGACTCTTTGGATGTTGTCTATTGTTTCGTAATCGTGACCGTTCAACTTCCGCTTAAGCATTGGAAAAAGAAAATAATCACATGGAGCCATATCTGGACTGTAGGGTGGGTGTGGGCGTACTGGAACGTTCTTTTCTGCCAAAATCTTGGGCACCACCAGCTTTGCACAAATTTTTCTCATGCCTAGCTCCTCTGTCACAATTCGATCAACAGTATTCTTACTCTTATACTTACCTCAAGTGCGATCATCCTGACTGTTAACCGTCTATCTCGTGCTAATACAGAACGCACCTTCGACACGCTTTCATCGGTTTTCGATGTGGACGGCCTTCCGGAGCGATGTTCTTTTTCAACGTTTTCGCGGCCCTCTTTGAAAGCCTTGTACCATCTGAAAACTTGTGCTGAAGACAAAGCAGCATATCCATGTGCTGTTCTTAACATTTCAAGTGTTTGTAAAGCAGTTCTGTCCAGTTTAACACAAAATATTTGCATGCATTTTTCGTGTGATGAGGTATTGGAACGCAACTGTAAACAACCAACGATCACACCGCTAACACAACACTGAGTGGACTGCACCTGTTCCGGTTGCGTACCTACCCCTTCCACTCACATGTAATCGTCTCCAACCTGATGCAGTGTTGCCACATTGAGCGTAAAAAATTCATTCTCATTACTTCTGAGACATACTACGTATTTAAAATTTTAGAAATCTGACAATACACTCAAATCAAAACGTAACTCATCAAGCGGAGCCTTGTTTCGTACCATACAGGGTTACATTTTTACTTACTTTGTCAGCAGTGGCGCAGTCAGGTCTAAACGGTTTTTTTTAAGGAAAACAAGAAAACACTAAAGGCGAAGCTGCTTATAAATGAGAGGGGTGTCAAACGACAACTGGGAAGGGGGCTTTTTCACAAAAAAAGAACTCTTTCCACATTAGAACCCTAAAACCTCACACCCAATTTTAAAATCGATGTTTGTGAGGTGAACATTTTTTTTTATGAAAAAGAACCCCCCATAAAAAGCCCTACTCTTAAGGGGCGTTATTTTCCACATTCATAGGGGCGGGAGACATACGTCACCCCTGGCTATGCCGTACCTTACAGGGTTACATTCTTACCTTGTCACTTATGAAATATTACAAATAAATATCAGAGAGATTTTGCAACGCTTATTTTGATTTTGTCTTTATCTTTATTTGAAGCATGCGCTCACCGTTTGGAGCTTGCGCAGTAATAAAGGGAAGAAATTAAATATAAGGATTCAGCTATTATCGTTATTTAAAGCATGCATCCACCATTTGGCGCTTGCGCAGTATTGAAACAAAATAAGAGAAATCTTTATTAAGGATAACGATTTCCCTTATTTAGGAACTTATAAGAGAGGTTATTTGATGTTCGTAATTCTTACTTTTTCACTCAGGTATACAAATCACTAAGAAAAAACTGAAATGAAATAAATCTTTTTATTGCAAATAATACTGGCAAGAGTTAATTAATATTCAGATTATGTTGAGATTTTGCAATCTTTGACATAATGGCATTACAGTATGTATCGTGCTAATTTCAAATGAAATTTTATTTCTCGTACATTCATATTACCTTGGAAATATTGAAGGAAGTGATAGAAACCTGCTAGACACAACTTGACCCATCAAATACTAATATGCTGTACTTAACCAAGAAATGAATGAAAAAAAAAAATCTCCTAAGTTTATAGAAATGAACATAGAGGATGGACTGAGTGTTCCGTATCTTACTACTCTGTGAGGATGGACTGAGTGTTTAGTATCTTACTACTCTGTGAGGTAAATATGGAGGCAAAAGTGTGAGAGAGATAAAGCGAATGAGCGGCTAGTAGCTGTCTCTTTCTAGAATGCCGCTAAGCTACGGTGGGGGCTTTTCTCGCCTTACATTTCACCTCGGGATACTGCGCCTTGTTTATTACAGGCCTACAGAAAAGAGACAGGTATTGGCCGTACAGTGGCTTTGTCTCTTTCTAGAGAGTGGTCAATTTTGTGAGTTTAGTGCTGAGTCCATCCTCTACGTCTATGAGATGAACCCCCCAACCTTGCAATTTCTTCGCATTAATACTGCGCATGCTAGAGATAACGATAAGGACAAAATCAAGTGAAAAATAAGCGCTGCAAAATCTCTCTATTAAAAAAATTAAGTATCGATCTAATAAAAATAATACCAAATAAAAAGTACTTACATATGCATTAACTTAAAAAATTTATGTAAAGTACCTTCATGTGTGCCATGTGATTTTATGATAAAATCCTATTGTATATTTCATTTATTGATTTACAATTAATAAATATATGATGAATTGGGTACCTTGAGATTATTATTAAAATCTTTTGTTAAAAAATATTGTGCTCCAGTGACCTTCAATGTTTAATGTTGTATTATTTTTAGTAACACATAAAAAAACTCAACGCAAAAACATAGGAAAAACTAGGTTTTTTAGTACGTACTCTATTTATTTATTTATTTATTTATTTATCTACGGGCAGACCCATTTTATATATAGTATTTACAGAAAAATTTCAATAAAATAGTAAACATATAACAATACAATACAATAACAACACAGTAATTATCATTTCAAAAACTCAGTGGACTGTCAACAGTTTTTCTTTTAAACGTTTTAAAGAGAGATTAAAAAAATCAAGATCCGCTTCACTGGCACCATTAGTGATTCTAGTGATCGGCGAGAATAGGCCATAGTTACATCTGTGGTACCTCGGGGCAAAGAGTACGTGGTCCCTTGTTGATCTTGGTGGAACATGAAAATTTATCAGACTCAAGAGATCAGAGCAGTCTATATGACCATTTACAAGTCGAAATAAGAAACATATATCAGCAACTTTCCTTCGTCTTGAAAGTGATTGCAGCTGAAGTCTTCGTAGCTGGTCCCCATAGGCAGTGATGTTCCACTTAAATTTGCAAGAGACATATCTAGCATACTTCCTCTGTACCCTTTCAACACCCTCAATATGCACAGCATACGATGGCGACCACACACATGACAGATACTCCAAAGAAGATCTCACCAAGGCCTTGTATAAAATATTCACGCTATCTACGGTCCGGAAATCCCTAGTATTCCTACAGACGAAGCCAAGGAGTTTAATACATTTGTTAGTAATAAAGTCATAATGAATATGAAAATCAAGCTTAGTGTCCAAATAAATACCCAAGTCACACAATGAGGAGACTCTTTCGAGAAGACAATTATTAATACTGTAATCATACAAAAGCGGAACTTTCACTCGAAAGAACGACATAATCTTACATTTTTGAATATTTAGTTTCATTTTGTTTCTCCTGCACCACTCACTCACCTTATCCAAGTCTCCCTGCAGTCTCATAGCATCGTCAACAGAATGAATTGCCGTAGACAATTTTAAGTCATCTGCAAAAAACAAGGGCCTTGAAGATAGAATCACCTTTCGTAGGTCGTTAATAAATATATTAAACAGCAACGGGCCCAGGTGGCTACCCTGCGGCACACCCGATGCAACAGACACCTCACTCGACACAAAGCCCTTTACTTTAACAAACTGTTTTCTGTATGTAAGGTAGCAGGTCATCCAATTCAGTAGTGCTCCACAAAACCCATAACCTCTTAACTTCCCTATCAGGATATCGTGGTTGACTGTGTCGAAGGCCTTGCTGAAATCCGTATAAACCACGTCAACCTGACCACCCGCCTCCATCACATCAATAGTACTTTGAACCAACAAGATTAGGTTTGTAGCCGTCGATCTGCCACCAACGAAACCGTGCTGTTCCGGAACCAAAAAAGGTTTTATGAATGGTTTTAATTTGTCGCAAACAATTTTTTCGAATACTTTTGGAATAGAACTTAGAATGGAAATAGGTCGATAATTTTTAGCGTCTGATTTGTCGCCGGACTTAAATACTGGAGTAATGAAGCTCCATGAAGATTGATAAAGTCAATTAACGATTTGACCGTACGGTTGTTGATTTATTCGGAAAAGAATCCTCCATAATTAATGGAGAGGTTTATGGCCTTAACAGAAAAAAAAACAGTCACTGTGAAACGGACTATTCACTACTAACAGTCTAATTGTAATCTGATTCCACATGAAGAGAAGTTGCATGTTTTTAGAATTGTGAACACAATGGAATCAGATTATATTAACGTAATTATCGCATAATCTGTACAATTGAATGTTAACTCGATATCAGAGAATGAATAAATATTTAAGAGGATATATCATCTGGGTAAAAAAAAAAGATTTTTGGATTTTTGCATTTCCTTTTAGTATGATATCTTAAGAATATTTTCTGTAAGTTTCATAAGAATCGGTTAAAAACTGATGAAGTTATAACAGTTTAAAAGAAGTTCCGTTGCGTAGAGTTTTCGGAGCAGGTAGCGAGCAGCTGCTCTCGGGTTAGCCTTCGCTGGCCTTATCTCGATTTTAATGTATTTTAAACTTTTTCTTTTCTAATATAATACAAAAAGATTCTTCAATTGTCCTTCTTAGAAGGGAAAAGGCATTCACATCTGCTAGTTTAAGGTTCCATATAGCGACAATTGCTACAAAGTACAAAAGGAGCTAGATTGCATCATAGACAAAAACAAATTAGCGTTCTAGAAGCTCAAATAGCTGATGAAGATTCAGCATATGGCCCCAGAGTCGATGATTCATTTACAGGTAAGATTTTTTTTATGGGTCTAGCACACGTGCTACAGGGAAGTCCCTAAAGCGCTCCAGGAGCGGCATGTGTGCAGAAAAAGCGATTTACGTTGTTCTTGAATCGCTGTAAATTGTACTCGGTGGGAAACACAGTCCTGGGCAAATTATTCCAAAGGGATGATGTTCGCCATATAAAAGACTGCTTGAAAAGCGTTGTACGCGGAGTAACAAGCTGAACCTCATACGGATGTGAAGTATTAGCGCGACATGTATTTCTAACATGCACCGCTCTGGGAGGAATTAAGCGGGCTACATCCTTCGAACATTTTCCATGAAAATACTTGCAGAACAGACTCAAGTCGCCAACCGTTCTTCGATGTTCCAGCGAATCAAGGCCGCCAGTCAGTCCCGGGTTTCCAATCAGACGAACAGCTCTTCTCTGAACAGAATCCAACAAATGCAATGTGTGTTTGGGAGCGGAACCCCAAACATGGGAGCAGTATTCAATAGTTGGTCGAATTTGAGCTTTGTAAAAAATTAACTGTTGTTGTGGAGTGTGTAAAGCTTTCTGGTTCGAAATAATATTCCCAACTTTTGAGAAGCTCTCCTTGCTATGTCTGCAACATGTTCATGCCAGGACATATTTACTCCCAAATTAACGCTCCACAAATTGAGTGACGATGCTAGGGGAATGGAGTGCCCCGGATTGATTTATTATATATTACTTTTTTTTAACCTGAGTTTTCAAATCTAAAATTTTAAATGTGTTTTTCTCGAAACTACTTTTTCTCGACAGCCGCTTGGCGGTGTACAAGATATCTCCAGAATCACTAAACCGATTTTGATTAAATTTGGTACATATTTTCTCTATATATACACCTGCTTTGTATACTATTTTTCTGTTATATTTAACTAATTAATTCGAACTATAAGAAAATTTGTTTAAATTAATATTTGAAACTGAACCAACGAGGATTAGTATTACAAACAACTACGGAACATTGTTATAAAAATGTATAGAAAATTAATGTCAAATAAGTCTCTATACACTCAAGAACTGCTCTGAAAAAAACACACTTGTTGCTAGTAATTTTGCAGTGGGTTTTCAAAGTAGTATTAAAAATGAGCGAGAGAAATTATGAAATTCCATGTCAAGTTCCAAAGATCATAATTGGTTTGTGGAAAGATGGAAAATCGTACAGAAATATAGGAAAAATTGTTAAAAAGTAGCATACTACTGTTCAGTACATTGTAAATCAGTATAACTCAACGGGTTCCTATAAAATTTGACCAGGCTCCGGTCGTTCCACAGTGTCTCGACTAGTACAAGCTAGCGGGACAATATTATTTCTTCACTTATTTCAATTGTTTATGTATATTCCAGGTATCTTAAGCTATTTTAAGAAAAAAAAAAGTTGAAAAATATGTACTGTATGTGTATTAATCGAAATATGTAGCTGCAAGACGCTAATTGTTCTTTAATTAGCTACATACGTCTACCTACTCATTATGTCTGAAAAGCACAATCATGTTTGTTTACAAAGAAATTTCTAGGAAAAAAATAAAAATCATAATGATAGTACCCACATTTATTAATTTACAAAATATTATTTCTTTTAAAATAAATTAGTACAATAACAGTATCTATATATCAATTATTTACAATAACAAGGTGTATAAGTAAAAGAAATATAATATTAAATAACTTATATACTAAGGCATGAATTATAAGCAACTACAACACACGATAAAATAAGAATAATAATTACAATAAAAAAAATACTTAAACCTACTAATCACCATCAGATGAGTCGTCATCATCGCTCTCCCATTCAGTAGAATATTCAGAGAGTAAATAATCCTCCTCATTTAATTCGTGATGATGACTTACTGATGGTGTTTCGGATGGCAATGAAGGTGGGATAATCAACTGCAGAACCTCCGATGGCAAAGAAGTAAATTTTCTTCGCGGTAATTCTCTATACGAGTTGATAACAAGATCAGACGTAATTAAAAGCATTCTCAAAAGATTTGTATTTGTGGCAATACGTGACCGCTTCCTGGTGTGCCGTTCACGGAATCTACGACAGTCTTTATTTCTTGCCTCCTGGGCTTCTTCGGAGAGTTGTCCAATGGGAAGAAGAAAAGACTTTATAACTTCCGCGCTGTGTACAAGAATTTTATGCACAGTAACGGGCATGGAATACCACGAATACAGATCAAGGTATAATTTTCTAGTATCAACACAAAACTTTTCGAATTCTATATAATTTATGTCATATCCCGATGACAAAGTTCTTAAAATTACATGAAATCTACGAATAAGGTTTACGTCTAATCCTGTAATTTCGCTGCTCAATTCAGCTTTGGAAAAAAATCTACGTGCTGTGTTTCCATCGTTTGTGTTACGATACCCAGGTTTTGGTTTATCTACAATGAGACCCATACGATCTTTAAACACTTTTTGTCTCTTGTGAGCGTTGCTTCACAATAGCTTTGTCGTTATCTCCCCTGACTTGCCACTTTTTTATTTCTAAACGATAGCTGATGTGAAGCAAACATTCAAACGTGCGGATCCATGCATGTAAAGTAGATAAACCAAATGCAAGGCGTTCTTCGTTGCTGGGATGTTTCTTTGACTCCTCGTTCATAGTAGACGGGGTGGCACCGCAAATATAACACTTTTGTGGGAACTTGTGTCTGTTAAGGGTTTGCACACTTTGCCATCAGTTCATTGTCAACAACAAATCGTGTTTAACAGAGATTTGAGATCCAGCAACGTTATATAATGTTGGAAGAAGCTGACTTACTTCATCTAAAATTTTAGAAGTTTCTTCTTTCGTAAACTCTTTTGTCTCCTTGGCAAAAATAAACTTAATAGGACGGCAATATAAAGTAGAGGAAGGTCTTGGATTTTGCCAGATCACAGTTTCGCCATCAAGCAGTCTCAAAGGGACAAATGAGTATACGAACAAAAATTCGTCTGTAGCGTTAGAGTTCTCAAATTTCTGCTTATACGTGCTATGCCCCGAACTCCCATCACAGCCCTATTTGCTTACCAACGTATAATATGAACGAGGTAACACACTTCTAATGACTTCCGTCTGAGCTTTAACTAATCGTTCAGAGCGTTTTATCCAAAATCGCGTGAAGTTTAATTTCAGCTCGAGATTCAGTCACAGAAATATATTCGTCAGAAGGACAACAAGAAGCTTTGGACTTACCTAAACTATAAAACGATGGATACACTTGATGTCCCGCTTTCATTGACCATTTTCTTGTTTGTTTATATGAGTGAGAAGTCGATTTCAAGTCTACATAATAAGCTAAAGCTTCGTCTGGTGTTAACTGCCGACTTTGTTCAGAACACTTATTCTTTTGAATCTGTGCCTGAATGTTATAGGTATTACATATAGAAAAATCTAGGTGGATATATGTGGATAAAAAAAGTTGCTACTTTTAAAGTTTACAATTAATGTAAAATTTGCTGGATTTATCTATACATTTACAAATTGATATTACACCAAAAGTATACATATTTTTTATAAAAAATATAAGTCATAATAGAGTACATACCTTCAACAGAATATTCCATCACAAAAAAAAACTCGTTTCACTTTGCTACCAATTTTAAAATATGTTATCACAAGTGTGCATAAAATGCAACTGATTTGCAAATGAAAATGACCTCTCTTATAAGGGTTACTTTGACCCCCTGATAAGATACCTTTATGAGGTGATAAACAAATTAATTCTTGGAATTCGTTAAATGGGGGGGGGGTTCTTTACAAGTCGTTATCAGTGGTTCCTGGAAATTACGTCATGAATATTGTCCCGTTAGCATGTTCTTGCCGAATCACTGTGCGTTCCAAGAAACTGACTCCACGTGAAGAGGCCAGTACTGTTAGACAAATAATTATATAGATCCCAAGAAAAGTGCCCCAAAATTAAAAGAAGAAGTACGGGAACTATTTCCGAAAAATGCTTGTTCACAAATAGTGAAAAATTGTTTACACAGGGCAGCCTATAAGGGGTGTGCAGCCAGGAAGAAGCCGTTAATTTCGGAAGCTAATCGCAAAAAGCGATTAGCTTTTGCTAGGGAATACGTTATTAAACCTCCTGAATTTTGGGAATCCGTAATCTTTAGTGATGAAACTAAAATTAACCTTTTTGGGTCTAATGGCAGAACTAAAGTTTGGAGAAAGAATACCGCATACTCTTGCTAGGGAATACGTTACTAAACCACCTGAATTTTGAGAATCCGTAACCTTTAGTGATAAAACTAAAATTAACCTTATTGGGTCTGATGGCAGAACTAAAGTTTGGAGAAAGAAAAATATCGCATTCGATATTAAAAACATTTGTTCTACGGTGAGACAAGGGAGTGACAGTGTTCTGCTTTGGGAATGCATGTCCGCTGGAGGGGTTCGAAATTTACATTTTATAAATGGTACCATGGATCAGCATGTTTATCTGAACATTTTGAGAGATAATTTAAGAGACAGTCTCCAAGAATTAGCGCTCCAAAAAAGATACATTTTCCAACAGGACAATGATCCGAACTTGATACGAGAATCGATGATCCATAATGTGTGACAGCAGCTTCATACACCTCCGCAATCACCCAGTGTTAACCCTATCGAGCATTTATGGGAGGAACTTAAACGGCGCATAATGTTTCAAATAGAGAAGAATTAAAAAAACAGAATATTAAACGAATGGCAGAAGCAGCAGCAGAAGTTACTAGAAAGCTGGTTGCAAGCATGACAAAAAGGTTACAGGAGATTATCAAGACCAACGGTGGTCCCACTAAATATTAGTTTAAACGAAGTTGTTATTTTCCGTTATACTACGTCAAACTCTTATTGGTAATTGTGAAGACTTTTTTAACATTAATTTTGTTTACATTTTTATAACAACGATGTAACTTCTAAATAAAATGTTCCCTAGTTGTTTTTAATACTAATCCTCGTTGGTTAAGTTTCAAAGATTAATTTAAACATGTTTTCTCATAGTTGCAAATAATCAGTGAAACATAACAGAAAAATAGTATAGAAAGCAGGTGGTGTATGGAGACCTTTTGGACTGACTGGAACAAAGGAATTTTAATTGTATTAAGGACTTTATTTTTAATTAGCAAAACTGTAAAACGCGGTAAAGTCATTTTTTCGCTGTCTGTCGCGTCTGTTGAAACGTATTAATTTAATCTTATCTGTGGTTACTCTACATTTTTATAAAAATATTGTATTCCTACTAATCTTTGACTGATTGCAAAAAAGGGGGTCTCAGTTCGATAGGTATACGAAATAAATTTCGCAATTGTATGTATGTTTATCTTCAAGTAAGTGTTTACAAAACTACTAGACCGATTTCAATGAAACTTTTTGTATTCGATCAGGCATTTTCCAATTCGAGTTACAGTGAAAGAATCATTTAAATCGGTTTTGTAGTTCTAAAATTATAATACACTCTTGGACAAAATTAACGCAGCAATATATTAAATCATACAAATCTCTATAATGAATTAATTTTAATAATTTTTTATGAACATTGGTTACACTAAAAGTTACAAAAAACTTATTCGGATACTTTAAAAGTGAATGAGCTACCAAATTTCTCTATAAGATTAGAATTAAAATTATTCTTAAGACCTAATAACAAAATCGTTGAAATTATGTAATAATGAAAAAAATAAACTGGGACACTAGTAGCAAAATTAATGGTGTAACTGGGACACTAGTAGCGTGTGTTGTCTCCTCTACTTCGGATGACAGCGTTTATGCGCCTAGGCATGTTTCTAATTAAATTTTGGATAAAATCTTGAGGAATTTGCTCCCATTCTGTGATAACTGCATTTTCAAGTTCCCTCAGGTTTCTAGGTGCAGGTATATGACGTTTCACATTTTTCTTAAGGTGATCCTATACATGTTCTATCGGATTCAGATCCGGGCTTTTTGGTGGCCATTGCATAATCGGTATATCAACTTGATTAAGATAATCGAGTACCTCCCTAGCCACGTGAGGTCGAGTGTTGTCTTGCATAAACAGGAAATTGGGCCCCACAAAATGACCGAAAGGCATCACATGTTCTATTACAATATTCTCAAGATAGTAGTCAGCATTCATGGATCTCGTACGGACAGGCACTAACTCTGTGCGAGCATCAAAGCAGATGCCACCCCAGAACATAACAGAGCCACCGCCGAATGGAATCCTTGCACAGATATTGCAAGGAGCAAACCTCTCTCCTGGTCTTCGCCATACTCACTCACGACCATCTGGATGTTTTAGACTAACCCTAGTTTCATCTGTGAAGAAAACTTGTTTCCAATCATCCACAGACCAGTTTTCGTGATTTCGAGCAAAACGTAACCTCGCAACTCTGTTCTCTCTAGTAAGCAAGGGCGCAATGGCTGGTCTCCTACTGTTTAATCCAGCTTCATTTAACCGTCTTCTAATTGTTTTAGAAGAAATTGTGACATTGCAAACAGCTTCGAGTTCGTTTCTTATTATAGAACTAGTGACAGTCCTGTTTCTTAAAGCATATTGTCTTATAAAACGTTCATCTAGGTCGCTAGTGCATCGTTTTAGCCCTTGCCCTAGCCTTCTAGAATAAGTTCCTACTTCATTCAAGCGTCTTACCATACGACTTATTGTGGAACGATGTTTGCCTAACAAATTGGCAACATAACTCTGACAATATCCCTCGTCCAGTAAAACTGAGGCTCGCACTATCTCGTTAAATTCCTTGTTTGATTCATTTTTCTAATTCTTCGGGGTCAAAAATAAAAACAGTCTACCACAAAAACGTATTACTTTGAAAAAGGGAACAATTTATAAGCTTACTTTTAAAGAAAATCTATCGCATTATTACAGAAAATTGTTTATCTTCTAAAAAATTCTTTAAAACTGTAAATCTAAACGAATTGTTTTGATTTCTGTCATGAACAACGAAACAAAATATGCATAGTCTACTATTCAAATACTCGATAAACTTTAAAACTGACATAAGAAAAAGATAAATTAATTTTCAGATTGTTGCGTTAATTTTGTCCAGGAGTTTATATAACACGTAGGCTGAAAAGTTTTTGTTCTGACACACAGATGTCGCCCTTTTCAAAAAATCCATATGATTTTTAGGAAGTACCAACCTTCAAACGATACGTGTCAAAATTTCATGACATTTCGACAATTTAGCTTACAAGTTACAGTGGTTTTAGTGACGCTACTTTTGATATTTTCAAAACAATAGAAAAAATCCGCATTTCATTTGTTGATTAAACATTGTTTTTTGATGGGAAAAGTACCATTCAAGCAAAGCAATGACTTGATAAGTGTTACGGGGACTCTGCCCCTGAAAAATTACTCATCATTTACTGGCATGCACAAAATTGTTTTGGATGGCCGTAAAGTGAAATTGAGTAAGATAGCTGACACCCTAAAGATTACAAAAGCACGTTTTGGTCATATTTTGCATGGGCATAAAAAAGCTCTGTTCGAAATGGGTACCGCGTTTGCTCACAGTGGACCAAAAACAACAACGTGTTGATGATTCTGAGCGCTGTTTGGACCTGTTTAAGCGCAATAAAAAGGATTTTTTCATACGATATGTGACACTGGATGAAACATGGATCCACCACTACATACCAGAATCAAATCGGTAGTCAACTGAGTGGACAGCAGCCGATAAAAGCCGCCCGAAGCGATCAAAGACACAACAATCGTCTGGGAAGGTTTTGGCCTCTGTGTTTTGGGATGCGCAAGGAATAATTTGCATGGATTGTGCTGAGAAGAGAAAAACCAATAATAGCGAATATTATATAAAGTTATTAATGCGTGTCAAGGCACGGCCCCAAATGAACAAGAAAAAGTGCTCTTTTATCAAGACGATGCACTGTGTCACAAGTCAATGGTTACGATGGCAAAATGGCATGAATAGAAATTCGAATTGCTTCCTCATTCAGCGTATTCTCCAGATTTGGCCCCCAACGACTATTATCTATTCGCAGAACTCAAAAAAATACTCGCGGGAAAGAGATTTGACTCCAGTGAGGAAGTTATCGCAACTGAGGCCTATTTTGAAGGCAAAGATAAATAGTTCTACAAGAAAGGTACGAAAAATGGGATATGATAGTGTGTTTCAGACAAACCGTAGAAAATTCGGAAGCGGCAAAGTAATTTGTACCACGAACGGTATCCAGAGAGGCGTCAACCCTTCAAGGATATATTCGCTCGATTGCGACATAACCTAGTTACCATAATGGTTGCCAGTTTAAAAAGAAACGACCCAAAAATTATGCACCAAACAGGGATAAGGAGTTAGAAGAAACAGTAGTTTTAGGAATTATCGAAAATAATCCCAACACTTTAACCCGACAGTTAAGAATCCACTGGACTACCAAGAACTAACGTAAGTCGTACTTTGAAGAAGCACAAATGCAGGCCATATAGGACAAGAAAAGTTCATCACCTTAGAGACGGCGTACGGATTTTTGCAATGGTTTCTGGAGAATTGTAACCATGTTCCTAATTTGTCATTAAATTGCATTTGGACAGACGAAGTTTATGTAAGCAATGCAGGTATTTTTAACCGTTACAATTCTTATACGTGGGCACAAGAAAATCCTCATTTAGTTGTGGAGCAAAGAAATCAAGGCAGATTTGGATTAATGTGTGTGGGCAGGAATTTTTAGAGGCATGGTTATAGGTCCATTTATTTACGAAGGAACACTCACCTCTCAGAGATATTTAGAAATTTTAAGGCAGCAAATAGAACCTCTTGTTGATGAACTGCCGTTACTGGACCTTAGAAATATATTTTTTCAACACGACGGGGCACCCCCTCATAACGCAGCAGTATCAGTACTTTTTTATCGGCCACTTTCAAGGTCCGAACCGTTGGCTGGCAAGGTCACCGAATTTAACACCCATGGACTTCTAGCTCTGGGGAAGATTGAAAGACCTAATTTTTAAATTGCCGACAAACACCAGGCAAGAACTAGAAGTCGCAGTGATGCAAAGTTTTGCAGCTCTCACTCCTCTAGAACTAATCAACTCGGTAAGAAGTGTCCAGAAAAGGTGCCGCCTATGTGTAAAAATGAAACTGGTCGACATTTCGAACATCTCTTATAGAAAATTGTTTTATTTTAGTTTGCTCTACTCGGAATAAATTGTTTTATTGTTGTTTGTTTTATTTTCTACATAGTTTAAAGTACTATAGCATTTAGTAAATTTCATTGTAGTTATGACTCTTAGAGTTACTTCTGGGAATTTCTTTTTACGATTTGACTGCTATCGGTAAACAATTGATATTGCCGCTCCGTCTAAAACCTACTCCACAAAATGTGCATTTAAAACTCGCGTAAAAACCGAAAAACCTTTATATTTTGAAGTAGATGTAAGCAAAATATAAAGTGTGCTATATTTTTTAAAATGGTAATTTTAAAGCTCTATCCGGATAAGGAAAAATATACAGGGTATCCCATTTAAAAAATATATTTTTGCGTTAATAACTATTAAAATATTAGTTGTAAAAAAATGTAATCCACGTGAAAAAGTGCTTTGAGAATGTTTTTACAGAAATCAAAAAATTACAAACATTTTTCCAAAATGCAGATTTTTGAAAAACACCCTGTATATCTGAAACGGTACTAGATATCGATATGCGGTTTTCACCATTGAGTTTATCATAAAAATTGAGCCTCAGACACCGACATCAGTTTTCGTCTAACTGCTTTAGATAAAGGGGTTTACCTTTAAAAGTGTCCAGTTTGGACCACCCTTTACAGTCAAGTTATTTGTACAAAAGTTAATTTGACCGAGGCATAATCAAGTTACTGTGCAGAATTTAATTTGACCATGCAATTTGATCGTGCAGTCAATATGAGCATTCGACACCAAAATGAATGTACGCCAGTCGAAAATTGACCGTCTAATGGTCTATCTGACTGTTTGACACTGAAATTAAATGTACGACAGTTAAATATTGATTCATCAATACTCAGCCTGACTGTAACACATTCTAATTGACCGTTAAACGATCAATTAATCATAGATTTATAAAGCAGGTTAATTGTCGATTTAACAGTCAAATTTTGACTGTTTTTTTCAACACTTTATAGGGTGTAAATAATGCCGTAATATACTATCAATTTTGAACATAAGATTTAGTAATTAACACAAATTATCAGTACTTCATGGCTATACAATGTTTTTGGGACCTCCTGAAGCAGTAACTTCACTTTGATAACATGTTTAAACATATTTTAACAATAAAATGTACACAAAAAATAGCTGTAACAAAAAAATATACTTTACCACTGGGAAATCCAATGAAATCATTCTCCGAAAAACGTGTTTGCTTTTCCATACTACAAGGTAACAAAATTTCTTCTGAACTTCCTCAGTGAATTTATTTTTAGTAATTTTCCTTCAGCACGGTTCACGTACATAAAATAAAAGTATTTTTAGCGTGTAATTCGGGACAAATCGATATTAAGCTCTGAAATTTCGAAACTGCATGCGACTCGTAAGCCACAAAATGCTGACACTTCGTTAAAACTTCACGCGGACAAATAGCGCGCAAAAAACACGAGAAAACGCATTGTTTTTATTTTACAATTTAAGAATATACAGTGCACAAGCTTTAATAATACTGGTCAACCCTGAAATTTACAAAAAGAAGCAAGGCTGATCTTTAATAATATGTAAGTAAAAAATTAGAGAGGGTCACCGTCCTTGGCACAAGTTTGTTTTAATCAATTTAGTAAAATTATCGTTGTTTCAGACGACATGGAGAGTTCAAGTTTAAATAAGAAGGTTATTATTTTAAAAATTTTTATCATTTGATTGGTGAAACAAAGCGGGACTGTATATAAATACTCAAAACTTATTTCTGCATATGGTGTCTGGCAACCCACATTACATTGCCCTAATGTTAGTTGCCTGACATAAGTAACATATTTTGCTTTATCTATTATTTACTCATCTTCATAGACATAGAGGATGGACTGCGTGTTCGGTATCCCGCTGTGAAGTAAATATGGACGCGAAAGTGTGAGAGAGACAAAGCGAATGAACGGCCAGTAGTGGTCTCTTTCTAGAATGCCGTTTAGCCACGGCGCTCTTGAAAATAATATTTCTAAGTGTTCTGTTTGAACTAAAATCGGGTAGGGGCTTTTCTCGCCCTGAATTCCGTCTCAAGGTACTGCGCCTTATTTATTACAGGCCTACAGAAAAGAGACAGGTATTGGCCGCACAATCGCTTTGTCTCTTTCTAGAGAGTGGTCAATTTTGTGAGGTTAATACTCAGTCCATCTTTATCTTTATACCTGTCCTTATTTAAAAAAGGTTTAACCACAGTAAACCCAATACAGTGACGAAAGTAAGCTCCAAGTAAGTGACGAGATTTTGATGGCGCGTGCGTCGACGTGTCCCTCTTTCAAAATGGTCGCTTAATCTGATCTCGGAATGTGCCTTTTGAAATGTATCGTCGATCGTTTCTTGATGTGACTGCAGTTTATATGAACGTAAAGTCAGAAGAAAGAGAGAGTTTGTATAAAAAGAGAATTAAAAACGTTTGTAAGTGAAGAGACTCGAAAAGGTTGACAGGCAATTTTTATAACCATGAGGAAAGGAAGTTATTGTTATGTACTTGTAAAAGTAATTCAAAAAGTACGCCGGGAGTGAGTTTCTTCTTCTTCCCTAAAGATGTTGAAAAGTAAGTGAATTAATTAAAGAACATCAATTGCGTAAGAAATCGTACGCGGATAAATCGAATAATTCTGAGTAGCTATTTCTCTTATGACTTTTTTTGTTTATAGAGCAAAGATTTAGCTTGCAGCAATCAAACGCGTCGTCAATTATCCAGTTGCAAATTCGTGCAAAAATTATAAAATACGCGCCTCACGTTTTTTCTGAAAATGCCTTCCTGTCAAATTTTTCACTATTTTTGAATGATAAAACGTTGCACAGTAATATTATTTCTATTTAAAATCTCCCGCTGGTCCCCTTTTTAACATGACAGACTGCCACGTGACCTCTTGCAAATTGTGACCTGATTTTCCTATACGGTTACTAGTGATGGGATAATTCGAATTAAAAATAATCGGTAATTCGATTATTGAAATAATCGGCATCATCCGATTATGAAAACCTAAGAATCGAATTATATATAATCGGAATTCGCTTTATCATAAAATCTAAAATCACTAAAATCGTAAACAAAAGTCAACAACAAATCACTCGGATTCTCGGAAGCGATAAAATCAAACATCCAAATTAGGATTCCTCGCAGCGCAATGTTGCCATTAATAGGAAAATTTACCTAGATTTTGTTTTTTAAAAAAAGTAAGTCTGCAATATTTTATACTATTTTTACTATTTTTAACGAATTGGACTTAGTGCTTGCACGCTCCATTGCGCACCACCTCAATATAGACTTTCAAAAATACACTCTTTGATCACAACAGAATTGTATCCACATCGTTGGCTTTGTTACTATCAATTTCCAAATCAGGCACCGGATAACCAAATAATTCAAATAACCTATTTTATCCTAAATGACATTAAAAACGATTTCACTCCACTAGCCACGGCACAGCCAGCAGCCACTACAAAAATTCAAAATAAGATTTGAATTTGTTACTTGGGGTTTTATGTTTTATTTACTTTAATTGGTTGCATTATACATATATACTGGGGTAAGTTGTTCAAAATTAGGTCGACACAAATTTTCTAATTTGATTGCCTCAGCAGCTTCAGAAATAAACAAGTTAGCAATAGTACCGACTTAATTTTGAAAACCGTGAATATAAGAAGATTAGTTTTTTTTTGGAGTGCTAATTTTTTTAAACCAGTTCCACACCAGCGAATGTTTGTTACAACCAGGCCTCATTTTCTGTTTTCTTTATAAATTTTACTTTTAACTTTAATTATTCAACACTCAACTAACAGTCAACATCCAACACTAATACTCACGGAACGACGATTCATCCATACTACTAAAAATAAAAATAATAATTAATTGAATTAATCGGCATGCCTGGAGTTCGAGTCTCGTTTCGGCGAATCGGCAAAATCGAGCAATTCCGATGAATTTTAAATTTTGTAATAAAGCGACGCACGCAACATCAAAGGTAGTAGGGGATGGGATGATTTTTAATTCGAATTATAATCCGATTATCAAAATCATTCACAACCTGAGAATCCGATTATTGCAATAATGCGATTATGCCCACCACTAACGGTTACCCATGGGTTTTGCTACTGTATTGGTTTTACTGTGGTTTACGTAATGCTATCTTCGTCCGACATACGTAAATGTAAATTATTTATTTTTCAAAAACAATGTACTTTAGAATTAGGGACGTGATGATGTAACACATTCGCCATTTTATTTTTTTAAATAATTTCGTAATGATTAAAATATTTCCTAAAATTTAAGGAAATAATTATCAACGATTTAACACAATTTTTTGACCTTCTTTACCGTGGGGTCCCTTAAAGGGTTATTGGCTTGGCTTTTGGAAAATATTTACATTAACCACGAAATTAACCGATAAATAAAATGGTGAATGCATAGCCATAACATACCCTTAATTGAAAATACGAAAGCAAATAACAATAACCCGGCCTGGTGTTTATAAATCACAATCAGCTGATTGAAATAAATTAGTTCAAAAGTAATATTGTAGGTAGATGCGCTCTCTCGTGCTATTTGTTTAACGAATATAGATAAAAATAAATTTAAAACAATATAGATAACAAGTATAAGTTTAAATGCTTTCCAATTAAAAAGGTATTTATAAAATAATTAAGTGAAAAAACGTTCTCCTTGTTTTTGACCCGTGTGCCAAGTGATCGAAGTCCAAAACAGTCAAATTTTGTTTTGATTGAATTAATATTTCTATACACATTTTTAAATTAAATAAGCAATTTCCTGTGTACACCTGTCTTAACGGAATTTATTAAATATCTATTTTGTTTATTTGGCAAAGATATTGCAATATGTGTATTTTATTCGTTCACACTAACCCCGAGCCCCAAGAGAATGAGTACAGACTTATAGTGGCTACAAATAGGGATGAATTTTACAAGAGGCCCGCTCAAGTTGCCTATCAATGTCCTGAGACTGGAGTTATAGCAGGTAAGTTTAAATTTATAATAAAATTATACAACAAAATTTCTAACAGTATTGTCAGGAGTGTCGCCTTCGTGGGAATACTTGTATGTTGTAAAATAATCATAAAAGTTACTTTTTAAAGCAATAAATTGCTTTACATGCCCAAATTGCATTGCGAGTAGTGTTTTAATATAGAATTTCTGACACATAAAGTACATAACATTTTCTAGTGAATTGCAGAAATGAGCAAGTTTGCAGTCATCTCAAGTCATCTCCTTAGAGCGATGTTTTAAATTTCTTTAATGAATTATATAAATTTTCATTTCATTTCGTCAAGGTGCAAAGTCCCTGGCTTTTAGTTCCAAATTTGTACCCTCAATTTGCTTGGTATTTGGCAGGTGATTGCTTTTAAAAATACCTGTTACCACAATGCTTGTGGTGTACATGTATTTTCAAATCTTTGAGTAATACCAGTAATTCTATGTTAAAATTGTACACATATATGTTCTGAGCATGGTAAAGATTTTACTACTGGTGTCCATATAGAGAATAGGTAGGAGTTTCCAGTAATTCCATGGTAATTTTGTGTAAAGTGAACATATATATATGTATATCTCTGAAAGTGAGACATTTTTCATTTTACACCGAAAGTCAGAGCTGTACTTCATAGGGGAGAACTTACACATTAAGAGTAAAAATGGACCATTTTATGAGCTAAGAGGCTTATTATTAATCTTAAGGAAAAATAAAACAACAAATATAATTATAAATTATACATACATACATATACCTGAAATTAAACTGGATGATAAATACTCCGTCTGCAGTGTTGATGGATGGATTGAGTACTTCGTCAACACTGTTGCCGGTCCCAAGCCCAGATAAAGGAGGAGGGTTGTGGCATTAGAAGTTAGCACCCTAACACACGTAAAACCTAGTTGTTTTTGAAAAGTAGGATGAAAAATCACAGGATAAGCAAAAATCCCGGGTGGCAATCCACACCTTCGAAGAAGGGAGCCCCCATCGGATACGGGGGGGGGGGCAATTCTACTTCAAAGCGAATAGTTAACCCAAGCTTAAAACTCAGCCAAACGAAGAAATCCCGAAACAGAATAGCTGCTCTCGGCACTTGGAATATACAGGCATGGAGGACAAAAAACATCGAAGTCATACAAGAGTTTAAGAAGATGAACATAGACATTTTAGTAATAAGCGAGACAAAGAAAAAGGAAGTGGAATAGAAGAAATAGATGAAGTGATGCATTGTTGGAGTGGAGTAAAAAAGGAAGAAAGAGCAAAGGCCGGAGTTGGAATATTGGTAAAAAAGAAGTGGAAAAAGAAAATAACATCTTGGAAACCCATCAATGAAAGAATCATAAAACTAAATATAACAATGCTAGGAAAAGACATGATAATATTGGGAGTATATGGCCCAACAGAAGACAGCACTATAAGAGAAAAAGATAATTTCATGGAAGCACTAGAATAGAAACACAAAAAGTAAAGAAAAAACCAAGAATTAATAATAATCGGAGATCTGAATGGGAGAACAGGAAGGAAAACAAAGGACAATACCATAGGACCATTCGGAGAAGATATTACTAACGACAATGGAGAGAGACTCATAGAGCTGTGTGAACTAAACGGCCTCAAAATAACAAACGGATTTTACAAACACAAAGACATCCACAAATATACTTGGATACAAGAAACACGAAACTTAAAATCAATAATAGACTACATTATAATTAAAAATGATACCACTATCAAAATAAAAGACGTAAGAGTAAAGAGAGGGGCAGAATGTGGAACAGACCATAGACTATTAATAGCAAATATAAAAGTACCGTGGTACAAGACAATAAAGCAAAAAGAAAGAATAGATAAAGAAAACAGAAATACTAATGAGATAACAGAAAAAGCAGACAAAGAAATAAAATACAAAATACACTTACTGCAAGACGAAACGATAAGAGACCTATATAGACGACGATTAGATCAAAAATTAAATGAATTTAACTACGACAACCTCCAACAGATGTATGACCACATAAAAGAATGCATCAAACAGGCGTCCCTAGAAGCATTAGGTAAAGAAGACAACGAGAATGAGAAACCTAAAATTAGAATCTGTGAAAAAACCAAAGAATCTATAAAGGAGAAAAAAAGACTATACGAAAAATGGTTGAATACAAAATCAGAAGAAGATCTACAGAAATATAAAGAGAAAAACGCAGAAACGAGGAGGATGATAAACAAAGAAAAGAACGAGAGATGGGAAAAATCGTGCGAACTTGTAGAACAGTATATAGGAGGAACTAGAAGTACAGAGTCATGGAGAATAATTAAAGCATTAAGGACTAACAATAGAGAGAAGACTTATATAGAGTACATCCCAGAAAGAGAGTGGGAAGAATATTATAAGAAGTTGCTAACAGAAGATAGACAAGAATTCCAAGAAGAGAACCCTGAAGAAGAACAGAATAAGGAAATAAAAGAGATAGAACTAAGCTATGAAGAAGTAAAGAAGACAATAAAAACACTCAAAAATAATAAATCTGCAGGGCCTGGGGGTGTGGTAAATGAAATGATTAAGTACGGCTCTAATAAATTACATCGAATGCTGAGAAACATGTTCCACAGAGCGATAAATGGAGAAAAAATACCAGAGGAATGGTCAAAAGCTTATATAGTATCCATATTTAAAAAGGGAGACCGCAGAAAATGCGAGTATGGGACGTTTGTATGGAAAAATTATTAAAAATATCATGGAGGAAAATATAAAAGGAAAAAATTGGAGAAGACCAAGCAGGCTTTACGGCCGGAAAATCATGTATAGACCACATATACACAATAAAACAAACAATGGAAAAAAAAAACTGGCAAAGAATAGAGAAGTTCATCTAGCCTTCATACACATATACGCAGTAAAAGCTCTCTACGAAAACAACACAGTGAACATAAAAATAGGACATAAAATAGGGAAGAGACTCCAGACATCAAAAGGCCTATTACAAGGATGCTCTACATCCCCAACACTATTCAAAATATACCTCGAACAAACATTAAAAAAATGGAAGCAAAAATGTAGTGGAATGGGAGTCCCAATACGAGAAGATTACGTATATACTCTAAGTTTCGCAGACGACCAAGTAATCATAGCGCAAGATGAGGAAGACCTCAGTTATATGGTAGGAAAACTGAAAGAAGAATACACTAAAGCGGGATTAGCAATAAACTTTTGATAAAACGGAATATCTAACAACAAAGGAGGGAAACGTGGAGAATCTAGAAGTAGACAACGAAACAATAATCAAAGGAACCGATAGATTTAAATATCTAGGAACCATCACTTCAAAAAACGCAACATCAGAAGAACAGATTAAAGCTAGATTAGGACAAACGCGAACATGCATAAGACAATTAAATTCGATCCTGTGGGACAAGCACATTACAAAGAGAAACAAAACACGGATATACAAATCAATAATACAAAGCATAATGACATACGGGTCAGAAAACATGGATGATCAACAAAAGAAATAAATCTAAAATTAACGCGGTAGAGATGGAGTATTGGAGAAGATGTTGTAGAGTGACACATATGGAGAGAATAACCAATGAAGAAATAAGAAGCAGAATGAACATCAAAGAGAACGCAATAAATACCATTGAAGAAAAAACGATTAAAATGGTATGGACACATAAGACGAAGCGAAGATAATAGGTGGATAAAGAAAATAACGGAGTGGAGCCCTATAGGGAGAAGAAAAAGAGGAAGACCCAGACGATCGTGGAGACACGATGTGGACGAGGCTATGGAGGACAGGGGTCTAACAGATGGAGACTGGGAAGATAGAAACGGATGGAAGCAAAGGCTAAGAGAAGAAAGACAGCGTTAGCTGTAGAAAATCCAATATATATATATATATATATATATATATATATATATATATATATATATATATATATATATATATATATATATATATATATATATATATATATATATATATATATATATATATATATAAATACAAACGGAGCGCGCACTATTAGGAATGCAAGCAAAATTTGCACGTCGTACATGAAATATTTTATTAAGTTGGTATATGAAATATAAGTACACATTCTGTCGTTTATGAATATTGAATTGAATATGAATATTTTTTAATTAATAAATTAATTGGACACAATAATAAATACATAAAGAATAAATCAGAAATTTTGAAAATATTTAATCTCGGGCTTACTATATATTTTATTAATATAATACACAAATATAATACAGAAAATTATAAAAGTAATTTATATTATTAAATAAATTATAAAAGCTATTTTTCATTTCTTAACACTCAACAAAAACTTATTACAGTTGAGAAAAATCAGTTTATTTACAAGATTTGATTTGAGTCTGTTACGCCGACCAGTAATAATCTGGCCAGCCACCAACTAGTGTAGGATGGTGTTGGCAACTACATCACGAGATCGGTACTTTGTACCGGGTACCGATACTTGACATCACTACTGTATTCGTCACATTGTTTTTTTCACCATCCTGATATCATTAATTATATTATCACAGTAAACATAAAACACAGTAGCGACAGTCAAAAAAATGTTTAGGTTCTGTTTTTTATTACGTATGCGTCCCTATCATAACAAGAATATGGCTGCCAGAGCGGTCGAGGGTTGTGGTTACATCTGGATTTCAAGGAGAATTTTTTTATAACGTGCTTCGAAATTCATTATTAATAATTTTCCAACAAGTACCAGGTGTACAAGCATGAAATGCGGATTTCAGACAACAGATGGTGCACCAATGCAGTTTGTGCTATAAAGATTTGACACTGCGCCATTTTGTTATGTGATCAACAAGTGTCAGACGCGCACGAGTGATAAATTGGAAAAGTGTATGCATAGTGTTGTGTTGTTGTGTTCAATATGTCGAAATTTATACCGAACAAAGAGCATTCGCGGACAGCATTAATTTTTTGTTTTCATTTGAAGAAAACTGCTGTTGAATCATACCGATTACTTCGAGAAGCTTATGGTGAACATGCTCCATCGCAAGATACGTGTGAACCATGGTTTCGGCGTGGTGACTTCGATGTTGCAGACAAGGAACGAATTGCAAACATTGTTGGACGAAGATGATTCGCAAACACAAAAACAACTCGCCGAGCAATTGGGCGTTAGTCAACAAGCTGTTTCCAATCGGCTACGAGAGATGGGAAAGGTTCAGAAGCGCAAAAACACGTGTGACATTTTGCTCGCTCGGTAGAAAAGGAAGTCGTTTTTGCATCGTATAGTTACAGGGCATGAAAAGTGGATTTATTTGGAGAATCTCAAGCGCAAAAAATCATGGGTAGACCCAGGCGCACCATCCACATCGACCGCAAGACCGAATCGCTTTGGCAGAAAGACGATGCTCTGTGTTTGGTGGGACCAGAGGGGCGTGATCTATTATGAGCTGTTAAAACCTGGGGAAACGGTTAATACTAAACGTTACCAACAACAATTGACGTATTTGAACCGTTCGCTATTTCAAAAAAGGCCAGAATACCGAAAGATGCAACACAAAGTCATTTTTCTTCATGACAATACTCCATCACATACGGCAAAACCAGTTCGCGACACGTTGGAAGCACTCAGCTGGGAAGCTCTACCCCATGCGGCTTACTCACCAGACTTGGCTCCTTCCGATTACCACTTGTTTGCATCGATGGGTCACGCACTTGCTGAGCAGCGCTTTGGTTCGTACGAAGATGTGAAAAAAAAATGGCTCTATGAATGGTTCGCAGCAAAAGGAGAAGATTTTTACTGGCGTGGTATTCACAAATTGCCCGAAAGATGGGAAAAATGTATAACAAGCGATGGAGCATACTTTGAATAAAGCACTTTTTATCATTCTTCCGAATTTAACATGTTTTTTTTAGAAAAAAAATCCGCATTTCATACTTGTAAACCTGGTAAATGACTCGTTTGAAGTTGTAATTGAAAATAATTTTAAAAAAGATGTTTTTGTTGGACGATTAGTATTTGTAAAAATAGGTGTGGTATCTCCAAAGGAGTTCGTTTTTTTAGGTTTCCCAGATATCTTAAAAGGTAATTTATTCATAATTCTTTATTTCTATTCTGCAATATATTATATAAAGATTATGATAATTATGTTTTCATATTTTTTGTAAAACAGATGATTTATTATTGTCAACTGTTAGTTTATGTTATTCTACTTGCCCAGCTGATGAGCCGTGACACGGCGAAACGCGTCTTGGGATGGTTCAGCAAATACGAAGAACACTTTTGGTAAGTTCTAAAAGAACGATTCTTTTCGTTTCGTTTTTAATTGTTATACCAATGCTGGCATCTATGCCTTCGAGCAGTAAGCTCAAGAAAGGTGCGTTTCTGCAATAAGTGCCAGCTCTGCTTGAATAGACTTAGTAAGTCGCCGACAGAGTACAGTATAAGCATCTATTTGTTATAGTTTTCCGTTAGTTACTTGGATAAAGGTCTAAAAATGTGTTCTCGTTTTTGCTGAACCTAGCCCAGCTGATGAACCGTGATATGGCGAAACGGGTCTTGGGATGGTTCAGCAAATACGAAGAACACTTTTTGGTAACTTCTAAAAGAACGATTCTTTTCGTTTCGTTTTTAGTTGTTATACCAATGCTGCTAAAAAAATTTTTCTCAAAAAAAAGTTTTCTCGTTTTGTTTCTTCCTTTAGATCAGCAAAATTCATTTTTATTCTACAGAATTGGATTTTTCTTGAAAGAATAAATTTGAATATTTCAAAAACTAGGGACATCATACCAGTAATATGTTTATGTTTACCGTGGTATTATCGTCAATACTAATCAGTTTTAACAATAACACAGGGGAACAGCTGTTTTGGTGTCGAGGTTTTTTGAGCTGATTCTATATCAATTTGATGTCCTGAATTCAAATAACGTATTCATTTGTACCTAGGAGCTCAAATTTTTAAGATATACAATTTTAGAGAAATATAAGTTACATTATTGTAACTCAAATCCGTAAGTGTAGTAAACAAAAGTAGATACGAAATTTTTATTTTAGTTATACAAACTACAATATTATGTCGTACTTACAAACAAAAAAAAAACATTGAAGAAATGAAATAGTCACTCAACACTTGGAAAGCTTCTTTTCCGCGACATTCTTGAATGTTTTTTTTTAAACAATCCCTTTTTAAACTTCAGCAGTAATCTGCCATCATGTGCATGTCCCATCTTCCTTGGTAGCGGTCCTCCATAACTTTAATATCTTGGTGAAATCTTTCACCTTGTTCCTCACTCATGTCTCCTAAATTTTCTGGAAAACGGTCTAAGTGGCTGTGTAAATAGTGTATTTTAATACTCATATTGCACCCTAAGGATTTGAAACTATTAAGCATCTTGTTAACCATTTCAACATAGTTTTGAGCTTTATGTTTGCCTAGAAAATTTTCTACAACTGCAACCAATGATGTCCAAGCTTCTCGTTCAACTTGATTCATTGAATTTATGAAGGCAGGATCCTTAATTAATTGTCTTATTTGTGGGCCGTCAAATATCCCTGCTTTGAGTTTTTCTGTGCTCAACTGATGCATTTTTACCCCTATATATGCAAAACAAGACCCATTCTTATCAAGAGCCTTTACAAATTGCTTCATTAAGCCCAACTTTATATGTAACGGAGGAAGTATGATTTTTTCTCTTTCCACCAAAGCGTCGTTAATGACATTCTTTTTCCCAACGTCCATGTTTTCTCTCTGAGACCAATCTTTTCTAACCCAGTGGTGTGTTTTGTCCCTACTATCCCAGAGGCACAAGAAACACGGATATTTCGTGTAACCACTTTGCTGCCCAAGAAGAAAGTTTACCATTTTTAAGTCTACACAAATCATCCATTGATGTTCGTAATACTTTATCTTCTGCAAGACCAAAGCTATGGTATTATATTTTTCTTTCAGTTTCGTTGAGTGAGCTAGTGGTATTGAACCATATTTATTCCCATTATGTAGAAGGACACATTTTAAACTTCGCTTTGAACTGTCAATAAATAGGCGCCAACCATCTGGAATATATTCAGAATGTCCCATTTCTTTCATGAGTCCCCTAATTTCGTGACAAAATACAAGATTGTCTTCTTGAGAAAAGAATGGTAGCAGATCTTTTTCTCTTGTACGGTAAAAGGTAATTTTGGTTCCTTGTTCCAGTAAATTTTTGTCGTTCAACCTAGAAGCCAGTACTTCAGAAGCTTTTTTCGATAAATTGAGATCCCTGGTGAGATCATTTAATTCATTTTGATTGAAGCGTTGAGGAACTGATGACGTCCCCTCATAGTCACTGTTAGTTTCATTAGCATCAGAACTTTTATTAGCATCAGAAGAGCGATCAGAGGGAAAATATTCGTCATCAGAGATATGTGGTAGCTGATGAAATGTTGGAATCGGTATTTCATCTGAGTGCGGGATAGGGCGTATTGCCGAGTCTAAATTGGGATAAGTCCACTTACTGCGGTTATTTCGATTGATTCCATTAGTATTTACTAAACAGAAATAACAATCATTGAAGTGGTTTTTTGGTTCTCTCCAAACCATTGGTACGCCGAATTTTAGACATTTTCTTTTCCCGGTAGTTCACTGCCGTAAA
The DNA here is from genome assembly GCA_019049505.1 of Pachyrhynchus sulphureomaculatus. Taxonomy (NCBI): domain Eukaryota; kingdom Metazoa; phylum Arthropoda; class Insecta; order Coleoptera; family Curculionidae; genus Pachyrhynchus; species Pachyrhynchus sulphureomaculatus. Next base: position 117,196,889 of record CM032448.1, on the reverse strand, counting down.
TGCTCTGTACAAGTTTTACATACGAGATGCGGGGCCCACGTTTTGTCCTGATCACCAAGCTTAACTCCAAAGTATCCAACATTCGCTCGCTTTACAAAGTCAGTAATAGTTTGTCTGTTTTGTTGAAACATTTATTCTCCGCATATATAGCAAAACACATCAGGTTGATTTACACAACTTCTTCTTGAACTGGAACCTGAACTCATTTTAATTCTGTTCAATAACACAAAAACACTCTTTTCTTAACATAAAATAACACGCCGAATTCGATCTACTCTTATTAGTAAGAACGCACAGACTGACGAGACTTACCCGAGTTAGGTGATTAAAAGGGTCAGTTCAGGTACCTGATAGGCAATGGTTCCACTATTTATAGATTTACCTGGAATTTACTCAATTACAGACTGACAATAAAACCATTGTACCTACATTAATGAATATATAATAATTTTAGAACTCTCATAAATGAATATACTGAATAAAAACCACATTGGTAGATAAGTTGATGTATCTAAAAAAGTAGAGCTGATAGAGAAAAACGGATTGCATGTATAGATTTAGCGTCCCAAATATAGTTAAAATCAGCTCTAAAATCCCAGGCACCAAAACAAAAATATTTTTTTTGTTGCCCTGTGTAATAGAGAGATAAAGGTAACGTTATCGTAGAAAGCGTGTTATGAGGTTATTAACCCTTTATAAAAAACGATTAAAACAATATTGTTTTTTTTGCGATATATGGATTTGTTCGATTTTAAGAGGAAATTAATGGAAATTAATCATTTTATTTTAAATTTCACTTGTGAAATGCACGTATAAAAGTTATTTTTTCAATATAAAATTTCGCTACAATAAGTAGCTATCTATATAGAATTAACAATAAATTCAACACAAATATACTTTATCCAGTGCAAATACAGAATCTAATTAAAATTACTTTTAGTTTCCTATGTTAACATTTGCTTTATTTTATTATTTAATTGTTAAATATGACAAAGGTTTATTTTTGTTTTAAGTTGAACAATACAACAATAACAACAGTTTTTTTCTGGCGATTTATGTACGTCTAGAATTTTCTCAACGTAGAAAAGTCTTGTAAAAAATGAGGTAAATAACTTTTTTTTTTGTTGCAAAAACAAATATTTATTTTTCAACGTAATCTCCATTGAGCTCAATACATTTGATTCAGCGAGATTCTAATTTTTTTATTCCCTTAGAAAAAAATGTTGTGAACTGTACAGGGTGAGTCAACGATAGAGTAAAGTTCTTTCTTTCTTTCTTTTTTATTGAGCTCTATCCTTCTTTGGATAATTTACTCAGCTTTGAATCTGTCTCGTGCTTAGGCAGAGCACCGGCGACCCTTCGGTGATGCGTTACAGTCCGTTACACATTCTCGAGTTTGGATCCGTTCTACAGGTGGAGAGCAACGTAGTCTCGCTCTAGGCGATATTGCTCCCCAAAAAAAATATTTATTTGTCTTTAAAACTTAATTTCTCTTTTGGCACTGATAAAGGATCTCCTCGGGAACTGCTACTGGTTTTGGGTATAACCTTTTCGGTCAGATCGCCCGTCTGATTACGTGATTGACACAAAAAACACGGCCTCACGTGTTCACCTACTGCTCAAATCAGCTAACCTCAACCGATGTTATAGGAATCACCCCTCACAGCGCTTGGCAACCCTATACGATTCGAACCCCTACCACGCAATTTCTGGACCACTGATCCACACTTCGAAGCCCCAAAACGCCCGAACTTCGCCTTCAGAAGCCCCAACCGGGAAAATGCGTCCGCGTGCTACGAACTGTCGACCGGAAGTCCCATAGAGTAAAGTTCATTATCTCAATGTTAAGGTGCACAGTTTAAAATTATTTTTGAATATACAGGGTACTTCAAAAAAGTTTGGCCGATATAACATATGTTTTTTTAAATGGAACATTCTATTTTCTAATTTATTTTTAAATTCTGCGTAAAATTTTGTAACTGTTTTTATTAATAATGTTATATACCTAAACCTAGTAGTTTTTCTAATATTTCAATTTTTTTTAAAAAAATACTTGTTTTCAGTTGTGTAAAAAATTGCCATTAGCGCCATTGTTTCTGAAGGTGTAATACTCATAATTGGTACAAGCGTTCTATAGAGATGAAAAAAAAGATATATGTAAAGAAATTTGAGTTAGATGTTACAGGGTGTTCAAAATAAATTTATACATTTCGACTATTCTGAATTGAAAAATCTCAAATTTTTTAAATGACACACCCGGTATACTATTATTTTTTTTGATAGATTTTACAAAATCCTCCAACTTTTATTAAGTATGTCATATACAGTAGAATCTCACAAATTCGAACCGTCCAGAAATTAGAACCGGCCATTTCAATGTATTGGACGCTCTGAAATTAGAAGCTGTGGTTCTAATTTCTGGAAGTGTTTTTTTTTTGGTTTTTATTTCCACTAGAAAATATGATTTTGAACTAAATAGGCGAAAAAACCAAATTAAACGCTCTAAAATTAGAACAGGGGGTTCTAATTTCTGGAAGTTTTTTTACTTTTTTTTTGTATTTTCACTACAAATTTTTTTTTTTAGCTTATTAAAGTAAAAATAAAACGGGGAATCACCGAGTTATTCGTGGTGTGTACAATTCGGTCATATGCGTGTGAAATTTGATATGCTTGTACAAATTTGGGTCAGTTGATGACTGAAGGTCAAAGTGAAGTGTTCATACGTGTGAAAGTTAAAAAAAAAATGCCAAACAAACGTAAAAAAAATACCTTGGGATACTAAGGTTAAAATATTAAAAAGACTTAATAAAGGCGTGAGTGGAAATCGTTTAGCTCAAGATTTTAATGTGACAAAATCTTCCATCAGCTACATAAAATCAAAAAAACAAGAAATAATGGATGCAGTTACCAGCACCTATCAGGAAGCAAAAAAAAAATCTTTACATAAGGCAGAATATGAGGAAATGGAAAAGCGCCTTTATAAGTGGTTTTTAAATCAACGTGAAAAGAAGAACACAGTGACAGGACCCGTATTAAAAGCAAAAGCTAAGTCAATTTTTAGTGAAGTGTACCCCGATAAAGATGAAAACACATTTACTGCAAGTGATGGATGTTTTTTCAAATTTAAAACTCGTCATGGAATACGGTTTTTAAAAATTGGTGGTGAAATACTTTCGAGTGATGTTGGTGAGGTCACTCCATTTCTACACAGATTTCGTGCAAAAGTCGCGGAAACGGGGTTATTGGAAACACAAATCTATAATGCTGATGAAAGCGGATTATTTTTCCGTTGCCTTCCAGATAAAACATTTGTCGCTGCTTGTGAAAAAAGTGCCCAAGGATTTAAAATTCAAGAACGCGTTTCAATTTTACTAGGCGCAAATTCTGATGGCTCACACAAATTAAAACCGTTGGTTATTGGAAAAGCTAAAAAGCCAAGAAGCTTCAGAGGATTTGATAACCCACTTCATTATGACTTTTCGAAAAATGCGTGGATGACTTCCCGGATTTTTCATGATTGGTTTCACAAGATATTTATCAAAGAAGTATGTTTAACCAATGCATATTTTAAGTTCCATATTTTTTAATTTTTTTTTTTTTTTGTTCTACAGGTCATCCGATTTTCTGAAGACAATAATTTGGCCCCAAAAGCTCTTCTGCTTGTAGATAACTGTTCCGCTCATGCACCAATTGATAAACTTCAAAGTGAGGATGGTAATATAATTGCATATTTCTTGCCGCCAAATGTAACAGCAGCTGTGCAGCCAATGGATCAAAATCCTATTAAAATGACAAAACTTATTTACAGAAGTAAGTTGCTATCTCAATTAATTGGTGATGGTGGTGATATTGATAAGCTTTTGAAACGGCATTCAATCCGAAATGCAATAATATTGTTGAAACAAGCATGGGATGAGGTACAACAGACAGTGTTAAAAAATTCTTGGTCCAAATTATTAAATTGGGACTCAGGCGATTACGACAGCGATGATGATTTGCCACTAGCACAATTGGCTCAACGAAATCAGGATTGCAATGAAGTTCTTCAAATAAATCTTGATCTTTTGAATGAAATTATGCCAAACAATTCCGTAAATGTAAATGAAATCGAGGAATGGAATGAAGATGTGTTTACTGACGGATCTGATGCAGAGAATAGCGATGAGGAGGCTTCAGATAGCAGCGACGTCGACATAAGGCCAGCTATTCCTCATTTAAAAGTCCTTGAAGGCATCAATAATGTTATAAAATGGTGCAAAACCAGTGATATATTTTCCAGTAAACACATATCTAACCTTTTGGACGTCCGTAACGATATCGTTGTATCCAGTTTAAATAAATCAAAAAAACAAACAAGTATTACTGATTTTATGTTAAAAACCAATTAAATACCTACTAATTAAAAAACTTTTTAAAAGTTTTTCTATGAATTTAATATGTTCAGTTAATTAAATGTTAATAAATTAAAACTGTTTTGTGTTAAAATAAAGCTTACATAACTAGTTTTATTATAATTTTATCATTTTCTGTAAAAAAAAAATGTCCAGAAATTCGAACTTTTCAGAAATTCGAACTGCCCGGTGCACAAAGTGGTTCTAATTTGTGAGATTCTACTGTACCTATTTCTAATAGTTTTCCATTTATTTTGAATTTTTCAATTTTAACCCTTGTTTTTAATACATTTACACTAGTGTGAAAACATAAACAAATAGTTAACAATAATTTTAGTATAGTTTAACTTATCTAACGATTAATTATTATGACGTAATAAATATTCCCTCTACTTGAATACACATGTTTAGTGGTTTTACTATATTTTCCTTCGCTTTCCTTAGCATAAAGGGCGTTATTGTCCTGCACGCATCCCGTATCCTATTTTCCATACCTACTGGTGTTGTAGGGGGATTCACATAAACGCGATCTTTAACGTAGCCTCACAAAAAGAAGTCTAAAGGTGTGAAGTCACATGATCGAGGGGGCAACTTAATGAATCCATCCCTACCGATCCATTTTTGTGGGTAACGATCGTTTAAAAATTCCCGAACTTCCCGATAGTAATGAGCAGGAGCTCCGTCTTGTTGAATCCACATTTGTTGCCTTTTAAAGTTATCAACTTCTTCAAGAAGCTGGGGTAATTTGTTTTGCAAAAAATTTAGATATCTAGGCATGTTAAGCAGTTCGCGGAAAAAATATGGACCAATAATTCGAAAATTTAATATTCCACACCATACATTAAGTGACCAATGGTTTTGGTTTTAAACTTCCCGGACCCAAAATGGATTAACTATTGAATAATAATGCATGTTATGGCTGTTAACTGCTCCATTACTGCGAAAAGTAGCTTTATCAGAAAACACTATTTTGGATAAAAAATTTGGATCGCCCTCTATTGCTCCATTCATGGTGGTACCAAAGTTTACTCGACGTTCAAAGTCAAGGTCTTGAAGTTCTTGGTGTAGTTCCATATGAAAGGGATGATACTTGTATTTTCTCGTGGTGCGATTAGCCGTAGATTGAGATGTGTCAGATAAGTCAGCTAGTTGACGGCTGCTGACCTGGGGATTATCTTCAACATGAAGTAAAATCTCCATTAGTGGCATTCTGGTTTACTACTTTCCGTTTCATATACTCAACGCTACCACTACCATCAAGTTCCACTAAGCACTGAAAAGATTTTCTAGATTGTATACGTCTATTAGGGTACTTCGCTCTGTAAAGCCTTACTGCCAAAAGGCAATTTTTTCCCGCCTCGTACAGTATATAAATCATATCAATTAATTCATTTTTAGGAAAATCCATAACTATTACCTTTATACGTCACTTACTACAACAAATTAAAGTATTTTTACTTGCTTACATGTGAAAATTTGACAATGCCTACATTTTTGTTTTGCCTTGGCAACTATGATGTTATAGCGTAAGTGTATTAAAAACAAGGGTAAAAAATTGAAAACTATTAGAAATAGGTACATGACATCCTTAATAAAATAATAATATACAGGGTGTGCCACTTAAAAAAATTGAGATTTTTCAATTTAACATAGTCGAGTCGAAATGCATAAATTTATTTTGAACACCCTGTAACATCTCAACTCAAATTTCTTTCCATATATCTTTTTTTCATCTCAATAGAACGCTTGTACCAATTATGAGTATCTCACCTTCAGAAACAATGGCGCTACTGGCAATTTTTTTACAAAACTGAAAACAAATATTTTTTTAAAAAAATTGAAATATTAGAAAAACTACTAGGTTTAGGTATATAACATTATTAATAAAAAAGTTATATAATTTTACGCAGAATTTAAAAATAAATTAGAAAATAGGATGTTCCATTTAAAAAAACATGTTATATCGGCCACACTTTTTTGAAGTACCCTGTATACTCAAAAATAATTTTAAACTGTACACCCTAACATTCCCTAAAACTATTGTATTTAACATTTTTTTCTTCATTCCCGAAACAAATGAGTAAATGACCTTTACTCTATCGTTGACTTACCCTGTACATGATACTCGTGTACAGCACCGATAACCTCTTCATTCAATAAAAATATTCTCCCCCAAATAACCTCTGCATTGCCGAGTATAACAGTTTTATGTCCGACCCAAGATTCTCGAATTTAAGCACGATTGACATATGTGCAACACATGTAACAGATCCTAATGCAGGATGAAACACTCAAAAATGTAATAGAAATGCGCTTGGTTATGCGACTGAGCCTTTAACTAGGTGGTAGAGGTCGCCTCACATTTCAACAAGAGACGTCGTAATCTCGTCTTTTGAGGCTTTGCGCAGATAGACGTCTCTGTTGCATATTTTCACCTGTTTTTACAAAAATTATTTGTTTTCCATTCATTGTGTACATCTTTAGCATCGCAAACGTTCATACAAAACAAACTGAACAAGGTGGTAAGTCGAAACTTGTCACGGAGCGTTGTTGGAGATGTAACTGCCGCTACCTATCGGCGCTAGTCAATACTACTTCACGTTCCTGCTATGTAGCGTTATATATATATAGATATATATATATATATATATATATATATATATATATATATATATATATATATATATATATATATATATATATATATATATACACTCCTGGACAAAATTAACGCAACAATATATGAAATCATACAAATCTCTATAATGAATTAATTTTAATAATTTTTTATGAACATTGGTTACACTAAAAGTTAGAAAAAAACTTATTCGGATACTTTAAAAGTGAATTAGCTACCAAATTTCTCTATAAGATTCGAATTAAAATTATTCTTAAGACCTAATAACAAAATCGTTGAAATTATGTAATAATGAAAAAAATAAACTGGGACACTAGTAGCAAAATTAATGGTGTAACTGGGACACTAGTAGCGTGTGTTGCCTCCTCTACTTCGGATGACAGCGTTTATGCGCCTAGGCATGCTTCTAATTAAATTTTGGATAAAATCTTGAGGAATTTGCTCCCATTCTGTGATAACTGCATTTTCAAGTTCCCTCAGGTTTCTAGGTGCAGGTATGTGACGTTTCACATTTTTCTTAAGGTGATCCCATACATGTTCTATCGGATTCAGATCCGGGCTTTTTGGTGGCCATTGCATAATCGGTATATCAACTTGATTAAGATAATCGAGTACCTCCCTAGCCACGTGAGGTCGAACGTTGTCTTGCATAAACAGGAAATTGGGCCCCACAAAATGACCGAAAGGCATCACATGTTCTATTACAATATTCTCAAGATAGTAGTCAGCATTCATGGATCTCGTACGGACAGGAACTAACTCTGTGCGAGCATCAAAGCAGATGCCACCCCAGAACATAACAGAGCCACCGCCGAATGGAATCCTTGTAGAGATATTGCAAGGGGCAAACCTCTCTCCTGATCTTCGTCATACTCGCTCACGACCATCTGGATGTTTTAGACTAACCCTAGTTTCATCTGTGAAGAAAACTTGTTTCCAATCATCTACAGACCAGTTTTCGCGATTTCGAGCAAAACGTACCCTGGTAACTCTGTTCTCTCTAGTAAGCAAGGGCGCAGTGGCGCTGGTCTCCTACTGTTTAATCCAGCTTCATTTAACCGTCTTCTAACTGTTTTAGAAGAAATTTTGACATTGCGAACAGCTTCGAGTTCGTTTCTTATTATAGAACTAGTAACAGTCCTGTTTCTTAAACCATATTGTCTTATAAAACGTTCATCTAGGTCGCTAGTGCTTTGTTTTCGTCCTTGCCCTAGCCTTCTAGAATAAGTTCCTACTTCATTCAAGCGTCTTACCATACGACTTATTGTGGAACGATGTTTGCCTAACAAATTGGCAACATAACTCTGACAATATCCCTCGTCCAATAAAACTGAAACTCGCACTATCTCGTGTTCAGTTAAATTCCTTGTTCGATTCATTTTTCTAATTCTTCGGGGTCAAAAATAAGACAGTCTACCACAAAAACGTATTACTTTAAAAAAAACGAACAATTTATAAGCTTACTTTTAAAGAAAAATCTATCGCATTATTACAGAAAATTGTTTATCTTCTAAAAAATTCTTTAAAACTGTAAATCTAAACGAATTGTTTTTTCTGATTTCTGTCATGAACAACGAAACAAAATATGCATAGCCTACTATTCAAATACTCGATTAACTTTAAAACTGACATAAGAAAAAGATAAATTAATTTTCAGATTGTTGCGTTAATTTTGTCCAGGAGTTTAGATATGTTTGTTTTTTGTTGTAGGAAGGGACATGGAACCAGGAAGAGAACTCGGCTCATGGCTGGGCTTCGCGACCAAAAAATACCCACACAACGGTAAACCGCCTAAACATTGTTTTTCCTGTATCACTAACATGGGAGGGAGCAAAATAGAAAATGCCGCGGGGAGGGGTAGACTCGTAATCGATTACTTGGAGAGTAACAAAAGCTATCCTGAATATGTTGCTGACTTAAGGGCAAGTGGTCTACAATTTAATGGATATAATTTGATGGCTGTTGAACTTAGGTAAGAATAAGGAAGATGAAGGAGAACTAAAAGGGTGTTGTTTCAGAACACATCGGTCCTCACATCATGAGGACCCACTGTATTTCTGCAGTAACGTTTACAGCGGTTGCAAGGTGGCACAGTATTAAATCCTGACAATTTTGAAGCATAATCTAAGAGATAATGAGTAGTTGAGTAGTTTCTTCCCTTTAATAACCCCGTTATCTAATATTTTTTTATAATAAAAATTAGGAACTTGGAGAGTACCAGGTGTACAAGTATGAAATGCGGATTTTTTTTCTAAAAAAAACATGTTAAATTCGGAAGAATAATAAAAAGTGCTTTATTCAAAGTATGCTCCATCGCTTGTTATTCATTTTTCTCATCTTTCGGGCAATTTGTGAATACCACGCCAGTAAAAATCTTCCCCTTTTGCAGCGAACCATTCATCGAGCCATTTTTTCACATCTTCGTACGAACCAAAGCGCTGCTCAGCAAGTGCGTGACCCATCGATGCAAACAAGTGGTAATCGGAAGAAGCTAAGTCTGGTGAGTAAGCCGCATTGGGTAGAACTTCCTAGCTGAGTGCTTCCAACGTGTTGCGAACTGGTTTTGCCGTATGTGATTGAGCATTGTCATGAAGAAAAATGACTTAGTGTTGCCTCTTTCGGTATTCTGGCCTTTTTTCAAGCAGCGAACGGTTCAAATCGGTCAATTGTTGTTGGTAACATTTAGTATTAGCCGTTTTTCCCAGGTTCTAAGAGCGCATAATAGACTACCCCCCTCTGGTCCCACCAAACACAGAGCATCGTCTTTCTGCCAAAGCGATTCGGTCTTGCGGTCGATGTGGATGGTGCGCCTGGGTCTACCCATGATTTTTTGCACTTGGGATTCTCAAAATAAATCCACTTTTCATCCCCTTTAACTATACGATGCAAAAACGACTTCCTTTGGTACCGAGCGAGCAAAATGTCACACGTGTTTTTGCGCTTTTCCATTTGCCTGTCGTTCAACTCATGTGGTACCCATCTACCGGTCTTCTGAATGTTTCCCATTTCTCGTAGCCGATTGGAAACAGCTTGTTGACTAACGCGCAATTGCTCGGCGAGTTGTTTTTGCGTTTGCGAATCATCTTCGTCCCAACTATGCTTGCAATTCCACATCTTCGTATTTTTTTGGCGGTTTTCCACGTTCCTTGCCTGCAACATCGAAGTCACCACTTTTGAAACGCCGAAACCATCGTTCACACGTATCTTGCGATGGAGCGTGTTCACCATAAGTTTCTCGAAGTAATCGGTATGATTCAACAGCAGTTTTCTTCAAATGAAAACAAAAAATTAATGCTGTCCGCGAATGCTCTTTGTTCGGTATAAATTTCGACATATTGAACACAACAACATAACACAATGCATACACTTTTCCAATTTATCACTTGTGCGCGTCTGACACTTGTTGATGACACAACAAAATGGCACAGTGTCAAATCTTCATAGCATAAACTGCATTGGTGCACCATCTGTTGACTGAAATCCGCATTTCATACTTGTACACCTGGTATAGTGCTTTACGCTTTTAGCACAGACAAGTCGTCAAAATATTTCGTCTCGTTAAAACGATTTACCCACTTCTTCACAAACGATACCGACTTTTTAATACGGAATGTGTCATTTTAGGACCCTTTGGATTGACACAAAGAAAGACTGCCTCGAACAGACGCGCAAACAAGTGACTCCTTTTGGATTTTACGTGATTTCGACGAAAGTTCGGAAGCGACTGATACTTTTACTAAAATGCGTCGTAGACAAAGGTTCCCTCTACTGATTTTTTGTTGAATCACATCTACCAAAAATGAATTATCGCGGACACGTTCTTACTTGACAGACTGTATATTGGTTTTGTTCTGTGTCGTTAGTTAAGAATTTGGTTTTGTTTATAATTATTTTCAGACCTATATTACAGAGATATATGAAACTAAAGCTATCTAACGAAAAAAAAAACATTTGCCACTACGTAATATTTACATAAAGACTACAGAGATAAAAATATTACAACAATAATAAGTAATATTTAATAATGGATAATATAAAAGAATGTTCAAAGGTCGACAAAAAACATTACTCGTGCAATATTTTGGAGGTCATCGAATGTAAACTAAATTCTGACTTCAGTTTCTGGAAGTGCCCATTCAAACTAGCAAAACCCTCACAAACCGTGCATATTTTAGCATAACTGTCTTCGACAAAAATGTTCTCTGCATCAACACGAGTAACTTTGCTGAACATTGCAATAACCTACAATCGATCCTTAGAGTTCTTTTGGCCGTTGTAAGGAATTTCACTACAAAATTTCAGCTTTTTTCAGGTTTTACGTTCAAGAAACTGGTTTTTGGCTTACTTTTGAATGTTTACTAACCATTCGCATCTATTTTTGGAAAAGAAATTGAAAAAAAAAGTTTTGTTTGTGAACTGCTATGGTACACACACACACGCTGGAATTTCCGAAATAAACTTTAACACAAAAAAAGATATATTTGCTGATGAAAGCTGAAATTTTGGTGTGAAATGTACTATTTGGTGGCGAAATTCCTTACAACGCACAGTGTGTCGACTAGTACAAGTTAGCTGGACAAAATTATTTTTTCACTTATTTCAATTGTTTATGTATATTCTAGGCATATTAAGTTATTTTAAGAAAAAATTCATCGCGTTGGTTTTTTTTATGGGCGTGGCTAATTTTTTCCCCTAAATTAGTCAGCTACGCAGACATATTTAACGATAACTCGGGAACAACTTGTCAGATTTTTATAAATAAAACATTAAAAAATGCGTAACAAAATTTTATTAAAGTTGATTGAATATTATTTTATTCTATCTTTTATCGTTTTGGAGTTATTTAGAAATTAATGGAGAGAAAAAATTTTTTTTCGTGTAAAATTCATTATTTTTTTTCGGTAAAAAAGCGCAATAACAAGAGAAAAACAAAATATTATTTTTGTTTTTGTTTATGTTTTTGTTTTATTTAATAAGGCTTGCAAATTTATTTCAGCACGAGTTTCTGTTATAGCAATGTGCTCCTCTGCAGGGTAACAGGCCTGTTTGGACTTTTTTAAACTAAAATATGACGGAAACACATTATGCCCCGCCTTCATGGACCACTTCCTAGTTTGTTTGTAAGAATGCGTTGTTGACTTAGAATCTATATAGTAAGCTAAGGCTTCGTCACTACTTAATTGCCTAGGATTAACGGAACTGGTATTTTTAGACTTAATAATATTATCTGGGCTTTCTCTAATGTCTTTAATCACATTGGCAATTTTTCCTTTGCCCTGCTGAACGCACAGCAATTTCGGCAGCAGTCACCAATTCACTGACACTTCGGGATTCTACGAGATCCACGACGCGACGTTTCTTCGTCTTAAACGACGATTCCTCGAAATCTTTGCGAGGTCTTCCTGGAGGAGTCACATTCTCACTTGATGGTGAAGTTTGTGGCGCAAAAGAACTCGCAGTAAACTGTATGTCTGCTTCATCCAACCAATTCTTATTTTTAATTAAAAAACGCTCCTTCGACTTTCCTGAAGCCAACCATTTGGCACCAAACTTATTAGACAAGTTGGATATCTTCAACTTTATTTCTTTTTGGCTGCTTTCAGTAATGTCCCCAAAGTGAAATTTTGAAGAAAGAAAGTCATATACACGCGAGTTTTTTCATTCTTCGTGTGTTTCAACCACTCCTTAAAAAAGGCTACCCTTGAAATAGAGTAAACGTGTTCTGGAAAAAAAAACATGTACTGAAGTGTGCTAAACAATATGTGTATTTTTACGAAGAATAAAGTTATTTCTGTGTAATATCTAAAAACTAGCCCGGATAGAGGTGAATGTCTGTATATTCTGAACTTTCAAAGTTTTTTTTTTTTTAAAAAAAAACACGCTAAAATATATAGGCTATTTAAAAAAAATACTAAAAATTCAAATTAATAGATTCTGATTAAAAAAAATACATTAAAAAATAGTACTTACCCTCAGTATTAATATTCATCACAAAAACTTTCACAATATTACAATATGTCACTATAAGATGTGCACGAAAGTGTCGCTAAATTGCAACTGATTGATTGAAAGAGCTGCATTAAACTCATTACCTGACTTCTGACGCTTATGACTCGCCACTTGCAAATTTGATAAACAACCTTTTCTCGGAATTCGGGGTTTGGTGGTGTTGTTTACGTTTTGCAAATAAGATGTCCTGGAAATCATAACATGAATTTTGTCCACCTAGCATGTTCTACGCGACACACTGTGCAACGGCGTAAAGAACTATAAGGATCGATTGTAGGTTATAGAGATAAAAATATTACAACAATAATAAGTAATATTTAATAATCGATAATATAAAAGAATGTTCAAAGGTCGACAACAAACATTACTCTGTGCAACATTTTGAAGGTCATCGAATGTAAACTAAATTATGACTTCAGTTTCTGGAAGTGCCCACCCAAACCAGCAAAACCCTCACAAAGCGTGCATATTTTAGCATAACTGTCTTCGACAAAAATGTTCTCTGCATCAACACGAGTAACTTTGCTGAACATTGCAATAATCTACAATCGATCCTTATAGTTCTTTGCGCCGTTGTAAGGAATTTCGCCACCAAATAGTACATTTCACACCAAAATTTCAGCTTTCATCAGCAAATATATCTTTTTTTGTGTTAAAGTTTATTTCGGAAATTCCAGCGTGTGTGTGTGTGTGTGTGTGTACCATAGCAGTTTACAAATAAATTTTTTTTTTTCAATTTCTTTTCCAAAAATAGATGCTAATGGTTAGTAAACATTCAAAAGTAAGCTAAAAAAAAAACCAGTTTCTTGAACGTAAAACCTGAAAAAAGCTGAAATTTTGGTGTGAAAATCCTTACAACGGCCAACTATAAGGATCGATTGTAGGTTATTGCAATGTTCAGCAAAGTTACTCGTGTTGTTGCAGAGAACATTTTTGTCGAAGACAGTTATGCTAAAATATGCACGGTTTGTGAGTTATGGTCGAAAATGTGAAAAAATGGTATTTTTTCGGGCTTTCTGCACTAAAAACACCCCGAAAGAGTGAAAATCTGGCCTCACATGTTCACAAAAATTGTGTATTTTGGTGTGAAGAACATTTCGTCTGAAGATTGCATTGAGAAATTCCCAATAATTTACGAGATATAGCCGTGCAAAACCAAAGCTCGAGCAAAAATATTGATGATGGCAAAAAAAAAAATTCGAACTAAACTATCAAAACCCAAATAGGGTTTTGCTAGTTTGGGTGTGCACTTCCAGAAACTGAAGTCAGAATTTAGTTTAGATTTTATGTGTTGCACTGTGTTATAGTCAATTATTCAGTCTTTAAAAACACTTTTTTTAACACATTGTTAGTGTTCCGTATGGAACATTTATAAGATCACTTCGGTATCTGTCTGTCCGTCTGTCTGTCTATCAGTCTATCTGTTAAATCCTATTTTCTTCGAAACTATTTGATATAGAAAGCTGAACATTGGTACTAATATAGGAATTGATGGCCTGATCAGAGCCGTGTAGTTTTGACTTAAGGGGTTAGTTTTGGGGGGTGAAATCGGAAGTGAAAAAAAAATTACCTGGACAGCGAGTGGGGTGTCAAATGAAAGGTTGCAAAAAAACGAGTCCAAAATATATACCAGGGGTACAAGTATGAAATGCGGATGGTGCCCCAATGCAATTTGTGCTATAAAGATTTGACTCTGCGCTATTTTGTTGCGTCATCAACAAGTGCCAGACGCGCACGAGTGATAAATTGGAAAAGTGTGTGCATAGTGTTGTGTTGTTGTGTTCAATTTGTCGAAATTTATACCGAACAAAGAGTATTCGCGGACAGCATTAATTTTTTGTTTTCATTTGAAGAAAACTGCTGTTGAATCATACCGATTACTTTGAGAAGCTTATGGTGAACATGCTCCATCGCAAGATACGTGAACGATGGTTTCGGCGTTTCAAAAGTGGTGACTTCGATGTTGCAGACAAGGAACGTGGAAAACCGCCAAGAAAATACGAAGATGTGGAATTGCAAGCATTGTTGGACGAAGATGATTCGCAAACACAAAACAACTCTCCGAGCAATTGGGCGTTAGTCAACAAGCAGTTTCCAATCGGCTACGAGAGATGGGAAAGATTCAGAAGACTGGTAGATGGGTACCACATGAGTTGAACGACAGGCAAATGGAAAAGCGCAAAAACACGTGTGACATTTTGCTCGCTCGGTACAAAAGGAAGTCGTTTTTGCATCGTATAGTTACATGGGATGAAAAGTGGATTTATTTTGCGAATCCCAAGCGCAAAAAATCATGGGTAGACCCAGGCGCACCATCCACATCGAGCGCAAGACCGAATCACTTTGGCAGAAAGACGATGCTCTGTGTTTGGTGAGGCCAGAGGGGCGTGGTCTATTATGAGCTATTAAAACCTGGGGAAACGGTTAATACTAAACGTTATCGACAACAATTGACCGATTTGAACCGTTCGCTGCTTGAAAAAAGGCCAGAATACCGAAAGAGGCTCCTTCCGACTACTACTTGTTTGCATCGATGGGTCACGCACTTGCTGAGCAGCGCTTTGGTTCGTACGAAGATGTGAAAAAATGGCTCGATGAATGGTTCGCAGCAAAAGGGGAAGATTTTTACTGGCGTGGTATTCACAAATTGCCCGAAAGATGGGAAAAAATGTATAACAAGCCATGGAGCATACTTTGAATAAAGCACTTTTTATCCTTTTTCCGAATTTAACATGTTTTTTTAGAAAAAAATCCGCATTTCATACTTGTACACCTGGTATAGTCAGTCCAAAAAGTTTCCATACACCACCTGCTTTGTATACTATTTTTCTGTTACGTTTAACTAATTAATTGGAACTATGAGAAATCATGTTTAAATTAATATTTGAATTTGAATTCACCAACGAGAATTAGTATTAAAAACAACTACGGAACATTTTATTTAGAAGTTACATCATTGTTATAAAAATGTAAACAAAATTAATGTCAAAAAAAGTGTCCATACACTCAAGAACTACATTAAAAAAAAAACACGTTTTCATCAGCCGCATTTTATCAAGCTATCTGTTGCTCGCTAAACTGAAAACAAATTAATTATTTTCGGCCATACTTTATAATCTGTCACTTGTTGCTTGTAATTTTGCAGTGGGTTTTCAAAGTAGTATTAAAAATTAGCGAGAGAAATTGTGAAATTCTATTTCAAGTTCGAAAGATCACAATTGATTTGTGGAAAGATGGAAAATCGTGCAGAAATATAGGAAAAATTGTTAAAAAGTCGCATGCTACTGTTCAGTACATTGTAAACCAGAATCAACGGGTTCCTATAAAATTCGACCACGCTCCGGTCGTCCCAAGAAACTGACTCCACGTGAAGAAGCCAGTATTATTAGACAAATAATTATAGATCCCAAGAAAAGTGCACCAAAATTAAAAGAAGAAGTACTGGAACTATTTTCGAAAAATGTTTGTTCACAAACAGTGAGAAATTGTTTACACAGGGCAGGCTATAAGGGGTGTGCAGCCAGGAAGAAACCGTTAATTTCGGAAGCTAATCGCAAAAAGCGGTTTGCTTTTGCTAGGGAATACGTTACTAAACCTCCTGAATTTTAGGAATCCGTAATCTTTAGTGATGAAACTGAAATTAACCTTTTTGGGTCTGATGGCAGAACTAAAGTTTGAAGAAAGAAGAATACCGCCTTCGATATTAAAACATTTGTTCCACTATGAGACGGGGGGTGGCAGTGTTCTGCTTTGGGGATGCATGTTCGCTGGAGGGGTTGGGAATTTACATTTTATTAATGGTACCATGGATCAGCACGTTTATCTGAACATTTTAAGAGAAAGTGTTCAAAAATTAATACTCGAAAAAAGATACATATTCCAACAGGACAATGATCCGAAACATACCGCAAACTTGGTGCGAGAATGTATAATCCATAATGTGCGACAGCAGCTTCATATACCTCTACAATATCCCAGTGTTAACCCCATCGAGCATTTATGGGAGGAATTTAAACGGCGCGTTCGCAAACATAATGTTTCAAATAGAGAATAATTAAAAAACAGAATATTGAACGAATGGGAGAATATGCCAGCAGAAGTTACTAGAAAGCTGGTTGCAAGCATGACAAAAGGTTACAGGAGATCATCAAGGCCAACGGCGGTTCTACTGAATATTAGTTTAAACGAAGTTTTTATTTTCCGTTAGACTCCGTCAAACTATTATTGACAGACTTTTTGACATTAATTTTGTTTACATTTTTATAACAATGATGTAACTTCTAAATAAAATGTTCCGTAATTGTTTTTAATACTAATCCTTTAAGTTTCAAATATTAATTTAAACATGTTTTCTCATAGTTCCAGTTAATTAGTTAAACATAACAGAAAGTAGATGGTGTATGGAGACTTATTGGACTGACTGTATAATGTAATACTTGCACACACTTATTTTTGTATTATTTTTAAAAAATCTCGAAAAATCGCTGTCCCCCCGCCTTATCTCGAAAAGTACTGATCAAAAAATTTTGAAAAAATTCTGGAATATTCTCTACAGGGTGTAGATTGAACAAAAATTATCACGAGTGCATTACCTTTAATAATTTATCTGATATATAGTGAAGTCCGTTTATAATAAACGAACGAATAACTAAAAATAGTTCGCTATATCCGAAGTTCGTTACAAACAGTAAACAAAATCTAATATCATTTTTCACTACTTTTTTATTTAGATTAGGCGCTAATGCTTAGAAAAATGAATAATAATAATTATTAAATTAAAAAAAAACGTTCAGACGAAAATAAAACAAGTCACACTAAAGTAGGGCTGTCAAGGTGGTGCACAGTTCGAGCCAATTTCGGAGGTAACGCCTCCCGCTGCCCCCACCACTGCTGCTGTCGCCGTTCGCGCAGTCTCAGGAGCGGCTATGAGAGACATAGGAGGAGCGCATTGTGTTTGGTAAGCGGCGATCGGCGGCTCGGCCGCTTAACGTCTAGCAGTGGTGGGGGCAGAGGGAGGCGTTACCTCCGAAATTGGCTCGACCTGTGCATGACCTTGACATCCCTGCACTAAAGTTACTATTATGTATGTTGGTACATACACGAGTATAAACGAAAACATTAAAATACGTAGTTTATACAATAAAATCAGTAATTTTCGTTTGTACAATTTTACTTCAAAACGAAACGGTGTTTATATAATTGTCAACGTCACAAAAACTGCTCATTTATGTTCTGAAATTTCACGAGATTCCAAAAAATTGCGAGTTTCAGTCATTTTCTTAGTCATTTCGGAAATGGATGGAACATAAATAGTATCTCCTACTCCAGGCTCGTCTTCGTCTTCATTATCACTTAAAATCTTTCCAGAAGTCACAATTTGATCATCAGTTAATATTTCTCTCGTCATTAATTCATTATCAGCACATACATATTCTTCAAAATTAAAGAGATTAAACATCTTTTTAATCTCGATTTCCACTGTACTTTGTTGAATGTCAGCATCGTAAACAAATTCTAGACAATCAGTGGGATCTTCTCGATGTTTTTCAATTCACTGAGTCAACGGCAGACGGTGAGTCATATCTACGTTCCTTTCTTAAAAATCCGTCATGCTTAAAATAATTTGCAATAGTTTCTCTACTGACTCTTTGCCAAGTTTATAGCGTCCAAGAGAGTTACAGAAAAAATGTTAACTTTATCGATCGTCTCTAACATTTTCATAAGTAAAATCTTTCTATAATGATATTTTAAAGAATGTATCACGCCTTGATCCATAGGCTGGAGCTTTTCACTTGTGTTTGGAGACATAAAAACCAATTTTATTTGCTGTAGATCAACTTCAGGGTGCGCTGGACAGTTGTCAATCAAAAGAATATTTTTCTGTTTATGAATTTTAATTCTTTGTCCTATTCGATCAGTTCGTTTTTAAAAATTTCTGATGTCATCCAGGCTTTACTGTTTGATTTATACTTTACTGTTAAATGTTTGTTTTCAAAAAAAACCTGGGATGGCGGACTTTCCAGACATATGTGCAGTTACCAACACAGTAATTCTCACTTTTGATAATTTTCTACCAGCACAATTCTCTCCGACAAACTTTAATGTCTTATCAGGCGTCATCTTGTAAAACAAACCCGTTTCATCTGCATTAAAAGTGTCCACATATTCATAACTTTCTCCAATTTCCGGCCATACATTGGCCAACCACTGATCAACAACAGTCATATCCACTCCTGAAGCTTCTCCTACTATCTTACCCCCAGTAATATTATGTCGCTTTTTAAATCGTTCAATCCAACTTCTAGAACAGTTAACCCATTTATGCCCAACGGGTCAAAAACGACCCACTACTTTAATTATACAACTACCTATACACGTGCATGTGTAAAGTGTTACCTATCGTTGCATTCAGTTGTTAAAAGAATAAACATCATTAGCACTATATTGCAGAACGTGCTAAGAATTCGTTTTTTTAGTATTCGTGAAAAAATAAATGATAAATTATTGCAGCGTGACATGGAAAGAAAATCGTAGCGGAAACCAATACAGAAGAAGCCAGCAATTACGATGATGACAGTAACATAACAGAATCTGCTGGAAGGCAAAACAAGTCACGGAAGAATCGACAATGGGTAATAGGTGATTTGAATAGAGGTAAAACAAAACAGTCAAATATCGAACTTTTACCTGTGTTGACATTAGGCGATGAATGCGAACCTCTGGATTTTATAAAGCTCTTCCTGAATCCGGAAATATTGGAACTTCTTGTAAAACATACCGTCTTATATGCTGGCAGTAAAAATTGTAGATTAGAAATGGGCAATGACGACATGCTGGTTTTTATTGCTATTCTTTATGTGAGTGGATACGTTCCCGTTCCCAGACGTCGCATGTTTTGGGAAGGACGAGATGACGCCCGAAATGTTTTGGTTTATAACTCTATGAGAAAGAAATCGGTTTGAAGAAATATTTAGATTTTTGCACGGAGCTGATAACAACAACTTATCACAGAATGATAAAATGGCAAAGCTACGACCTTTGATTGAAAAAATGAACGAAAATTTCATCAGATATACCCCTCTAACTTCTTGTGTTTCTATCGACGAATCCATGATTCCGTATTTTGGCCGAAACGGATGTAAACAGTTTATCAGAGGAAAGCCAATCCGTTTCGGTTACAAAGCATGGGTTTTAGCAACTCCGTCAGGCTATTGTGTCAATTTCGACGTGTCTCAAGGACGAAAATCTCAACAGACTGACGAAAAACTTGGACTAGGCGAATCTGTAGTAACGAATTTTGCGAAATTATTACAAACTAATTTTCCTGATTTTGAGTGTTCATTATTCTTCGACAATTTCTTTACAAGCACTACTCTTATCAGTAAGTTGGGAGAAATGGGTTTTGGTGCAACGGGTACAGTGCGAGAAAACCGTACCGATAAATGTCCACTTCAACAATCTTTCCAAATGAAAAAAAGGGAAAAGGGCGTATTTGATAATGCCATTGACAAATAAAATAATATTGTTTGTGTCCGTTGGAAGGATAACAGTGTGGTCACAATTTTATCAAATGAATTTGGCGTAGAACCTATCCGCCAAGCTGCTAGATATTCTGCAAAAGAGAAAAAAAAAGTTGAAATCCCCCAGCCAAACGTGATACATTGTTACAACAAGTTCATGGGTGGTGTTGACCAAATGGACAACAATGTGGCAAACTATCGAATAGGCTTTCGTGGAAAGAAATGGTATATTCCTATTTTGTTTTGGACGTTTGATGTATGTATGAATAATGCTTGGATACTGGCTCAAAAATTTGGAAAAAAAAAAAAATTGACAATTTGGAATTTCGCAGATTAGTTGTATTATCAGTACTTCAAAAATATGGAAAAACCCCCCTTAGCTACTGGCCCAAAGCTTACACTTGTTAGTCCGGCCGCTCGTAGACATGGCCAGCATCTGATTTTGAGTAGTCAGACACGACGAAGGTGTGCTCATTGCAAGAACAAAACCACTAAAGCTTGTGACCGGTGTGAAGTTGCTTTACATGACAAATGTTTTGTAGATTTTCATAAAAAAAAAAACTATTTGAATATTATAACCAAATTTGTTATTATTTAAAGGCTTATGATTTTATGGAGATAAAAATAACAACACCCTACAAGTATTTATGTTTTTCACTATATGTTTGATCATAGTACCCTATTTGCCCAAGTGGGTCAAAAACGACCCACATCAAAACATCAAATCTCCTGATTCAAACTTATTATTTTACAGTTACTTAGTCTATTTATATGTCATTTAACTAAAATAAGTGAGATTTATAAAGATTTAAAGAAAAAATAATTCTGGGCATAAATGGGTTCGGTGTTCTCTATTTTCCTTCCCAATTCACTAGCTTTCTCTTGTAAAGTATAGCCGGTAATAGGAACATGTTCATGTTGTTTTTGACAAAACCATTTAAGGAGTCCTTTATCGACTTGGTCATGGGTAGATTTTCTTACTTTTTACGACTAAAGTTTCTCTTATCATAGATTGATAAGATTTCTTGCCTTTTCTTCTATATTGTAGAAACCGTAAATTTAGTTAAATTCAACTGTTTGCAAACATCACTTTGTTTAACTCCATTTTCTATTGTCCTTATAATATCGTGTTTATCTTTTAATGTAAACGCTTTACGTTTTTGTGTGCTCATTTTAAAATAAAAACTTAAACATTCACTTTGCTACTTTGATCAAATATACATTAGAACCGCATAACATAACAAGTACTCGTCTCGATGAACCCTCAAGTTCCAAAACTATATTCTTATATTCTTATAAAATCTTTCCGAATTTTTAGCTTATGTTCCATAAATTTATTATAAAATTTCAAAAATAAGCTAAAACAACCCAAATATGGGCCAATTCTTCAATTTTTGAGGATATTGTCCCAATTTTTCAGCGGTCGCAATATTTTTTCCTTAATGTACTCGTCGAGACGAATATGTTTTTAAAAAAAGTAGCAGTATCCGACGATTTCACTCAAAATCGTATTCTAACTGGAGTATACCTAATATTTATATAAAATAATACAATAAAAATAGATAAAATATTACAACATATATAACAATATTCAGTAATATTTAATAATCGATAAAACAAAAGAATGTTCAAAGGTCGATAACAAACATCACAGTCAATTTTTTTTTTTTTTTTTTTTTTTTTTTTATTGGTCTAGCACACGTGCTGCAGGGAAGTCCCTAAAGCGCTCCGGGAGCGGCACGAGTGCGGAAAAAAAAAGCGATTCACGTTGTTCTTGAATCGCTGTAAATTGTACTCGGTGGGAAACACAGCGCTGGGCAAATTATTCCAAAGGGATGACGTTCTCCATATAAAAGATTGCTTAAAAAGCGTTGTACGCGGAGTAACAAGCTGAACCTCATACGCATGCGAAGCACCAGCGCGACGTGTATTTCTAATATGCACCGCTTTGGGAGGAATTAAGCGGGCTACATCCTTCGAACACCTTCCATGAAAATACTTGTAGAACAGACTCAAGTCGCCAACCGTTCTTCGATGTTCCAGCGAATCAAGGCCGCCGGTCAATTCCGGGTCCCCAATCAGACGGACCGCTCTTCTCTGAACAGAATCCAACAAATGCAGTGTATGTTTGGGAGCGGAGCCCCAAACGTGGGAGCAGTATTCCATAGTTGGTCGAATTTGGGCTTTGTAAAGAATTAACAGTTGTTGTGGGGTGTAAAGCTTTCTGGTTCTAAATAATATTTCCCAACTTTTGAGAAGCTCTCCTTGCTATGCCTGCAACATGTTCATGCCAAGACATATTTGCTCCCAAACTAACGCCCAACAAATTGAGCGACGATGCTAGGGGAATGGAGTGCCCCGACATAACTATGTCGGGTTCAGCAACGTTAACTTTTTTAGAAAAAACTGCCGCTTGGGTTTTTGTAGCGTTAAATTCCACTTGGTTACTGTCACCCCAAGATAGAATTTCTTCCAGGTCTTTGTTGAGTTGAACGACCTCCTGCTGTCTGCGGACATTCGCCTGAGCAGCCGATGTCCGAGCGTTCAAGGTGAATGAAGAGACAAGCGTACTGTCATCTGCAAAGCTATAGATTGGATTCCCGGTCTTTTCCAGCAGATCGTTAATGTAAATAAGAAAGAGAGTAGGAGACAGTATGGAGCCCTGGGGCACACCAGCGTTGATAGTGAGGGTGTTAGAAAGAAATCCGTCGACCGCCACTCGTAAAGAACGCTCTCTGAGGAAACATGAGAGCCACAAACAGAACCTTTCAGACATACCATAAGAGCGCAACTTAGCCAACAGTCCATCGTGCCAAACACGGTCGAATGCCTTGGATATGTCAAGAGCAACCGCTCGAGATTCTCCAAAGTGTTCAATTGCGTTGTTCCAAACATGTGTTACATAAGTCAGAAGATCTCCTGTTGATCTATGTTTACGAAAACCATATTGGTGATCGCTAATAATATTGAATCGTTCAAGATATTTTAGAAGATGCTCATTGATAACCTTTTCCATGACTTTCGATATTATTGAAAGCAGTGCAACTGGTCGGTAGTTATTTGGCAAGGTCTTCTTACCTTTTTTAGGTATCGGCTGAACCGTGGCACATTTCCAGCAGGACGGAAATATTCCCTTTCTGTAGGATAGGTTAAAAAGTCTACAGAAAACTGGTGTTAGTTCGCTTGCACAGTTTTTGAGAACTATGGCAGGTATTCCGTCAGCGCCAGAAGCCTTCTTGGTGTCTAGCTTCATTAAAATACGCTTTATGATGCGCTGTCTGAAGACAACATCGGGCATCCTTGACTGCAATATGGGAATAGTAGGTGGTGTTTTTCCTTGGAAATCGACAGTAGAATGTGAAGCAAAAAGTTCAGCCAACAAGTTCGCTCTCTTAACAGGTGTGGTTGCAATGGAATTATCTGGCCGTGTGAGTGGTGGTATGGTGGATTTGGTAAAATTTTGACTAACTGCCTTAGCGACTGCCCAAAAGGACCTGGAATTGTTGGGACAAGCGAGAAGTTTGTTTCTAATTCGTTGATTGTGTGCCTCCTTGGTTTCGTCGATAATTCCCTTGCATCTGTTCCGGGCATGAACAAAGATGTTTCGATTTACGGTGTTAGGATTTTCACGCCATTGTCGGTAGGCAATATGTTTAGAAGCAACAGCTTCTTTGCATTTTCGGTCGAACCAAGGCTTGCCGTTGGAGGAGCATTTCTTCGAAAAAGGGATGTAAGCTTCCACACCAGCCAAAATAACATCGGAGACCTCCCTGGCGCAGTCAGATGGGTTATCGAATCGAAAACAAACGTCCATCCAAGGGAAAGTTCGAAAGTATTCCATGAGATCTTCCCATTTAGCAGATTTGTAGTGCCAAATCTTGCGCGGCCTAGGCGCCTCTCTGTCACTGATTGGCAGGATACTCGATGTCGAAAGCAGTTTATGGTCGGAAGAACCTAACGGCGGATTTACGGTGACCGTGTAAATCTCCGGATTGGTGGTTAAAAACAGATCGAGAAGACTGGCGAACTCCCCGTCTCGATCAGGGATCCGTGTTGGTTCGTCAATTACTCAAACTTTAAAAACACTTTTTTTACAATTTTTTTAGATATAAACTGAAGTAAAAACAAATATACGGAAAAAATATGTTTTTTTTTTGCTTAAAAAACTTATTTTCGTGGTTTTATTAATAAACCTGGAAATGAGATACAATTATTTTGCTTATCTACTTCACGATTTAGTATAATCTAACAGTTACGCAAGAGTAAATATTTATCCTAGAAAAAGCTCTCTTTGGTATTGTTAAAAGGTTATTTCATTCAATTCGTATTTGTCTAAGTAATGCTGGTCTCGGCTTCACTGGTAAATAGAGTGTTTCCTCAGAGAGCGCGTTGTTTACGAGTGACAGTCGACGGATTTCTTTCTAATACCTCCATTATTAACGCCGGTGTGCCTCAAGGTTCCATACTGTCTCCTACTAGCTTTCTTACTTACATTAACGATTAATTTCATCGAGAGCAGCGCATACTAAAGGGTGATTCATTAGTCTTAAGACTAATTTTAGGCATTTGGGTAAATGCTGAACCATTGACAGATAGCAATGTTGTTTACGCAGAAGTTGTAACGGTACCTCTACTCTGATTTCAGAATCTGCGCATCTGATTATTCGCATTGGAAATGTCATACAAGCTGGATTTACGAAAGTGCGTTGCCAATATCTCGCGCCACCATATTTCGTGTTTTGCGTGATTGCCGCGAAGGCAGAAAACCAAAAAATAATAAAAAAAAAATCCGGTCGGCCACCTGTTTTTTAGCATTCTTATAGGGTGATTCATTAGTCTCAAGACTAATGAATCACCCTATAAGAACACAAGTCCTCAGCTTCTGTACGCCAACTGTTGTTGAAGAACAACGAAAAATTTTCTGTCAATCGCAAAAGACACAGTTGGGCAGTCGCAAAGAAAATTGTCGAGAAAATACGGTGTTTCGCAATCAACTGTACATCGAATTTTGAAGCCAAATAATGTGCAAGTTCGAAAATGTAAAAAGGCACCGAAATCCACCACAAGACAGCTCGAAAAAATACCAAAATGTTGCCGTGTATTTCGTGTTAAGCACTTCACGCATGGGAAATTCATCGTTACGGATGATGAAGAACACTGACGATTATGAAGCAATACCAGACGACGTCAAATACGCCGGTAAAATGAAATTTAAACCAAACGTGTTAATGTGGATTGCTATTTCATCGAAAGGTATTTCAGCTCCATATTTCCAACCAAGCAGTGCTGTTGCGGTCAATTCTGATGTATATATCGATAAATGCTTAACTAAATTGAAGCAGTTTATCAAAGAAAATCATGCGCAAGACAAAATAATCTTCTGGCCAGACTTGCACGTTGTCATTATGCGAAAAAAAAAACACAAGAATAGCTCAAGTCAAAAAATCGAATTTGTACCGTAAAATCATAATCCACCAAATATTCCACAGACACGACCAATTGAAAGATTTTGGGCAAAATTTCACATAACGTTTATGAAAATGGTTGGAAAGCACAGAATCACCGGCACTTGATTGGCAGAATAAAAAGGAAGTCGAAAGAAATCGATAGTTCAAAGGTCGTAACAAACATCACAGTCAATTACTCAAACTTTTAAAACACTTTTTTTTACAATTTTTTTAGATATAAACTGAAGTAAAAACAATATCATAAACAAATATACGGAAAAAAATATGTTTTTTTTTTTTAAAAACTTATTTTCGTGGTTTTATTAATAAACCTGGAAATGAGATACAATTATTTTGCTTATTTACTTCACGATTTAGTATAATCTAACAATTACGCATTTTTATTCTAGAAAAAGCTCTCTTTGGTATTGTTAAAAGGTTATTTCATTCAATTCGTATTTGTTTAAGTAATGCTGGTCTCGACTTCACTGGTAAATAGAGTGTTTCCTCAGAGAGCGCGTTGTTTACGAGTGACAGTCGACGGATTTCTTTCTAATACCTCCATTATTAACGCCGGTGTGCCTCAAGGTTCCATACTGTCTCCTACTAGCTTTCTTACTTACATTAACGATTAATTTCTTCGAGAGCAGCGCATACTAAAGGGTGATTCGTTAGTCTTTAGACTAATTTTAGACGTTTGGGTAAATGCTAAACAATTGACGGATAGCAACGTTGTTTATGCAGAAGTTGTAACGGTACCTCTACTCTGATTTCAGAATCTGCACATCTGATTATTCGCGTTGTAAATGTCATACAAGCTGGATTTACGAAAGTGCGTTGCCTCCTTGTTTGGACAATTGTCCACGAAGCTAATTCTCGAAGCGTTTGCAGATAAGCCAATATCTCGCGCCACCGTATTTTGTGT
Source organism: Pachyrhynchus sulphureomaculatus (assembly GCA_019049505.1). Taxonomy (NCBI): domain Eukaryota; kingdom Metazoa; phylum Arthropoda; class Insecta; order Coleoptera; family Curculionidae; genus Pachyrhynchus; species Pachyrhynchus sulphureomaculatus. The sequence goes on along the minus strand of CM032448.1, from coordinate 117,169,959 downwards.
TTTGCGTGATTGCCGTGAAGGCAGAAAACCAAAAAATAATAAAAAAAAATCCGGTCAGCCACCTGTTTTTAGCATTGATTGATTCTTATAGGGTGATTCATTAGTCTCAAGACTAATGAATCACCCTATAAGAATACAAGTCCTCAGCTTCTGTACGCCAATTGTTGTTGAAGAACAACGAAAAATTTTCTGTCAACCGCAAAAGACACAGTTGGGCAGTCGCAAAGAAAATTGTAGAGAAAATACGGTGTTTCGCAATCAACTGTACATCGAATTTTAAAGCCAAATAATGTGCAAGTTCGAAAATGTAAAAAGGCACCAAAATCCACCACAAGACAGCTCGAAAAAATACCAAAATGTTGCCGTGTATTTCGTGTTAAGCACTTCACGCATGGGAAATTCATCGTTACGGATGATGAAAAACAGTGACGATTATGAAGCAATACCAGACGACGTCAAATACGCCGGCAAAATGAAATTTAAACCAAACGTGTTAATGTGGATTGCTATTTTATCGAAAGATATTTCAGCTCCATATTTCCAACCAAGCAGTGCTGTTGCAGGCAATGCTGATGTGTATATCAATAAATGCTTGACTAAATTGAAGCAGTTTATTAAAGAAAGTCATGCGCGAGACAAAATAATCTTCTAGCCAGACTTGCACGTTGTCATTATGCGAAAAAAAAAACCCAAGAATGACTCAAAAGTCAAAAAATCGAATTTGTACCGCAAAATGATAATCCACCAAATATTCCACAGGCACGACCAGTTGAAGGATTTTGGGCAAAATTTCACGTAACGTTTATGAAAATGGTTGGAAAGCACAGAATCACCGGCACTTGATTGGCAGAATAAAAAGGAAGTTGAAAGAAATCGACATTTCCGTTATACATTGCCTGATGGATCGCGTTTCAATCAAGCTGGGTAAAATCGAAGATAATGGTCCATTCGCTGCAATGTAAACGTGCTATTTGATAGATTTTGAATAAATATATACGATATAAGCAGCTGCATTTGAAATATTTTTACTGGTTTCACTTAACACGTAGTCTGAAAAGTTTTTGGTCTAGCTACTTAAAACACATTTTTTTTGCAAAATTCGACTCAATCTGGGCATGCAAAAGTAGTAATTCTCACGAATAAGTTTGAATAAATCAGTACATGGATTTATTTTTTTATATATAAGTAGTAACGCGTAGGCTGAAAAGTTTATGGTTTAGCTACTAAAACACATTTTTTTTTGGAAAATTCGACTTTAATTATCAACATAGTCTCCTTCAAGAGCGTTGAAATCACTCTAACGCTTTTCTAACAGTTCTATACCTTCCTTGTAGAAGGAATTGTCTTTGTCTTCAAAATAGGCCTCATTTTCGGCGATAACTTCTTCATTCAAGCCAAATCTCTTTCCTGTGAGCATTTCTCTGAGGTCTGCGAATAGATAATAGTCGCTGGGGGCCAAATCTGGAGGATACGGTGGATGAGGGAACAATTCGACCTTCAATTGATGCAATTTTGCCATCGTAACCATTGAATTGTGACACGGTGCATTGTCTTGATTAAACAGCACTTTTTTCTTGTTCATTTGGGGCCGTTTCTTTGCGATTTCTGCCTTCAAACGCACCATTAACTTTATATAATATTCACTATTAATGGTTTTTCCCTTCTCGGCATAGTCGATGAAAATTATTCCATGCGCATCACAAAATACAGAGCCAAAACCTTCCCAGCCGACTGTTGTGTCTTTGGTCGCTTCTGGCGGCTTTCACCGGCTGCTGTCCCGTCAGCTGACTGCCGATTTGATTCTGGTGTGTAGTGGTGGATCAATGTTTCATCCATTGTCACATATCGCATGAAAAAATCCTTTTTGTTGCGCTTAAACAGTTCCAAACAGTGCTCAGAATCACCAACACGTTTTTTTTGTTTTTTTTTTTTATGGGTCTAGCACATGTACTACAGGGAAGTCCCTAAAGCGCTCTAGGAGGGGCATGTGTACGGAAAACGCAATTCACGTTATTCTTGCATCGTTGTAAATTGTACTCGGTGGGAAACACAGCCCTGGACAAATTATTCCAAAGGAGATCTCTTCTGATGTTGTTGATTTTGTTTTCTATTCTTATTTGCCATTTGAATCCAGGTTTTGTGCTGTTGCGGGAGTTTTTGATTAATTATTTCGTCGGTAGCGCTTGGGATTGATGGTGGTGGCGGCGAGTGATTCTCTTCTCAGTGATTTCTTTGTCAGATCTTGTGATTTTATTATAGCAACGCATGGTGTGTTCGTTGATTCCTGTGGTGCAACTCATGCGTTGCTTTGATTTTCCCGCCTTGGTGGATGTCGGCTTACTTGCGACACAACACTTTTGGCAGGTCTATTTTTGGTTGCCCGGTCTTCATCGTTTTAGTCGAGCTGCCATTTCCCGCGACGTTCTCGACCGTTACGTCGCTCGCCCGATGCTTCTTTTATTGGTCTACTGTTGTTTGGGATGTTTTTAGTGTTTTGTGGGGTCAGAAGCTCAAAGTGTCCCGACATTGGGTTGCCTGTTGGTCCACTGTGAGCAAACGCGGTACCCATTTCGAACATAGCTTTCTCATACCCATATGTTCATGCAAAATATGACCAACGCGTTCTTTTGCTATCTTTAGGGTGTCAGCTATCTCACGCAATTTCACTTTACGGTCATCCAAAACAATTTTGTGGATTTTTTTGATGTTTTCCGCCTCATTTGGGCAGAGTCCCCGTAACACTTATTAAGCCATTGCTTTACTTGAATGGTATTTTTTCCCATCAAAAAACCGTGTTTAATCAACACACGAAATTCGGTTTTTTCCATTGTTTTGAAAATATCAAAGTAACGTCACTAAAACCACTGTAACTTGTAAACTAATCGCCGAAATGTTATGAAATTTTGACACATATCGTTTGAAGGTTGGTACTTCCCTAAAAGTCATATGGATTTTTTTGAAAAGGGCGACATCTATGTGTCGGATCAAAAACTTTTGAGCCCACGTGTTATACACGCATCTGAAATTAGTCTCAGGACTAATGAATCACCCTTGTGTTATACACGCGCCTGGAATTAGTCTCAAGACTAATGAATCACCCTATAAGAATACTCCTCAGCTTTTGTACACCAATTGTTTTTCAATTTTTTAATAATAATTATTTTATTTACAGCAAAGACGGTGTAATATCGTACCACCACAGTAACTTACCCGAAATAGACTCCGTATTCAAAGGAAAACATACACTAGGTTTCGGCAACAGTTCTATCTCTACTCCTCTAATGAAGGTTGTACACGGCAAAGAAAAATTCGTGGATATCATCGAGAAAGGCTTGGAAAAAGACCAGCTTATAGATGAACTTGTAGCCCTGTTAAAAGATAAAACCAAATATTTGCCTGATAGGGAATTTGAAAGGAGGAACCCTGTCGCTATGGAAAAATTGGCTTCCGTGTATGTCGAATTCGGGGAAGCCGGGTACGGAACTAGAACCCATACAATAGTTTTAGTAGACAAAGACTGGAACTTGGAATTTAGGGAAATAACGATGGAGGACCCCATTGATCCGAAAGCGCCAAATTGGAAGACTACAGTTATTAGGTCCCAATTATAGTTTTTAAAAGTTCTAATAAGTAGAAGTTTGTACATTTTATGGTATAGTATTTTTCACGATCTAAGAAAGTGACTTAGCTACCTATACCCATTCAAAATTCAACAAGATGCGAAAGCGGCTGTTTAATGACAAGACATCGTGCAGGGCCGCCCTATACCTGATTGTATGATTGTTGGGTTTAAACTTTTATTGTGATAAACAGCTGAATTTTAATATTTGATGTACTGAATAATTCACAATATAGTAATTACACAAATATATTAAAACAGTGTACAGTGTCCTCGCGTACATTTGTTACAGTCTTAGTTATTAATTAATATCTAGTTCAATTTCGCTGTCGCTTGTGACATTCTCTGTACATGTCCGTACCATACCAACTGTTGGGTTTTGATTTCATCCACTATATCGTGCTTTATTTCTAAGGCTCGTCTTATCATGTCATTTGATATGCGGTCTTTTCTGACTGCTCGTCTCCAAAAATCCATTTCTGTAGCTTTTAGTATTTTTTTCTGTTCTTTCCTTCAATGGCCACACCTGGGAGCTGTAAGTTATTATACTTTTCACTATTGAGTTGTAAATTCTCTTCTTATTTTCAATGGTTATGTTTTTGTCCCATAGTATACTATTAAGCATTGCAATCGCTTTTCTTCCTTGGATATTCCTCTCGAATATTGCTTCTTCCAGTGTTCCGTCCCTAGATATTCTCGTTCCCAAATACTTATAACTGGCACAGTGTTTGATGGTGTGTCCTGTTGCCAGTTTCAAGTCCTGCTGTTGTCCTCCGACGCACATATACTCGGTCTTTTCAATATTGACTTCTAGGCCCCATTTTTCATATTCCTCCATAAGTTTTCGTGTCATGTATTCCATATCATCGATGTCCTGAGCGACTACTCCCTGGTCGTCCGCGAATGATAGCGTGTACAATATAGTATCGTCATCCAGTGGTAATCCCATACTGCTGCATTTCCTTTTCCAGTTCTTCAGTGCACTCTCCAAATGGATTTTAAATAGCATTGGGGATATACAGCAGCCCTGTTTGAGACCCTTTGTGACCTGGAATCCTGTTGTTATACCATATTTAGTTTTCACTCTACTTCTTGCGTCTTGGTATAAGGAGTTTACGGTTTTGATTATTTCGGTGCTTACATTACTCTGTTGTAGTGTTTCCCACAAGTATTTTTCCGTATATTCTGCTAATAGATCCTGTAACCGTTATTCCCCGACAGTTATCGCAATTATTTTTGTCTCCTTTATTATGAATTGTTGATATGTATGATGTTTTCCATTCCTCAGGTACTTCTGATGTGTTAATGCATCTTTGGAATAAGTTCCTCAAAGCGTTAAATAGCTTTTCAGTTCCGTATTTTACTATCTCTCCTGGGATGTTTCCTGGTCCTGGGGCTCTACCATTTTTTAGCGTTTTATATACTTCTTTAACTTCTGATGTTGTTATCCTTATTGGGGATCCTCGTTTAACTATATTTAGATTTCCATGTTGGATACTTTTAAACTCTGATCTATCTTCTGTTAGCATATTTGTAAAGTATTGGTTCCATTTTTCTGGTGTTATTGGTGAGAAGATTTCTCTTTTCCGTTCTGTTCTCATATTTTTAAGAAGTCTCCAGCTTTCTGTGCTTTTCCTTCCTCCTATGTAAGTGTTGAGTCTTGAGCATGTCTTTTCCCATTGGTTGTTCTTTTTGTCACTAATCATTTTGCGTACTCTAGCTTGGGATTCTTTGTATTTTAATTTGTCGTTTGTGCTCTTTGAACTTAGTATTTGTGATAGCTTTTCCGTTTTTCTTCAATTTCGTATTCAATTTCTTCATCCCACCAATATGGTTTTTGCTGTTTTTCCCTTTTCTCTTGGTACCCTAATGCTTCCAATGCAGCTGCGTGTAGGCATTCCTTTATATACTTATATTCTTCTTCTATATTAACAAATCCCGTCCGTTGTATCTTTTGGTCCAGTCTACTCTTGTATAGATTTCTTATACTTTCATTTTGTAAGCTGTTTGTATTATACCTTATTGTTGTTTCATTTGTTGTATGCTGTGTACTTGTATCTTCCAGTTTGCTTTCCCGTGTTGTTCGTGAGGTTATCTTTTATTTCACAAGGTAGTGGTCGCTGCCATATGAAGCCCCTCTTTGGACTCTTACATTTAGGAAGTTTAATCTAGATCTCTGTCGTATTATCATATAGTCGATATATATATATATATATATATATATATATATATATATATATATATATATATATATATATATATATATATATATATATATCAATTACGACCCTGTTACGGCCAGGTATGTGCAGAGATCCTAACGGTCGTTTAATGTTTTTATTGCATCAATTTGCCAAATCAATTTCTTAGATCTTGAAAAATACTGTACTGCTTAAAAGCAGAGAATGGAGATGCGAGAACATGCCTCCTTTTGTGTGAAGAGCAATAATGAGGAACACGGAAATTCCGCCATTTTCAATTGTTTGAAAAGCGCCCTAATTTTAAAAACATAACCTTAAATTACGCGTGAAATTTTTATCTCTAAATGAATATTTTAAAACCTATTTTCATATTAACGCTCGCAGTATTAACATGCTTCGATATTAGAGATATTTTGCAACGCCTATTTTGGTTGGCGACTGTCTTTATCTTTATTTGAAGCATGCACTTACCGTTTGGATTTTGAGCATTAGTAAAGGGAAGATATTAAATATAAGGACTGTTATCGTTATTTAAAGCATGTGCCCACCATTTGGAGCTTGCGCAGTATTGAAACAAAATAAGAGAGACCTTTATTAAGGATAACGGTTTCCCTTATTTAGGAATTTATAAAAGAGGTTATTTATAAGTTCGTTATTCTTTTCGCTATTATGGTAAGGCCTGTTTTTTTTCCTACTTAGGTACACAAACCACTAAGAAAATACGGTAAAATTGAAATGTTAATCTTTCAATAATAACCCTGGCAACAGTTAATTAGTGTTCAGATTATGTTGAGATTTTGCAATTTTTGGCTCAATGGCATTACAGTGTGTGTGAAGTGCTAATTTCAAATGAAATTTTATTTATCGCACATTCGCATTACCTTGCAAGCTGAAAAGTTTTTGGTCTAGCTACTTCAAGAGCGATACAATCAGTCCAACACTTTTCTAACATTTCTATACCTTTCTCGTGGAAGGATTTGTCTTTGCCTTCATAATAGGCCTCAATTTCGGCGATAACTTCTTCACTGGTGCCAAATCTCTTTCCCGCAAGCATTTTTTTGAGGTCTGCGAATAGATAATAGTCGCTGGGGGCCAAATCTGGAGAATACGGTGGATGAGGAAGCAATTCGAACTTTAATTCATGAAATTTTGCCATCGTAACCATTGTTTGTTGTCTGGATGAAAAAGCACTTTTTTCTTGTTCTTTTGGGGCCGTTTCTTTGCTATTTCTGCCTTCAAACGCACCAATAAATTTAAATAATATTCGCTATTGATGGTTTTTCCCTTCTCAGCATAGTCGATGAAAATTATTTCATGCGCATCCCAAAATACAGAGGCCAAAACCTTCCCAGCTGACTGTTGTGTCTTTGGTCGCTTCGGGAGGCTGTCACCGCCTGCCGTCCACTCAGTTGACTGTCGATTTGATTCCGGTGTGTAATAGTGGATCCATGTTTCATCCATTGTCACCTATGGCATGAAAAAATCCTTTTTATTGCGCTTAAAACAGGTCTAAACAGTGCTCACAATCATAAACACATTGTTTGTGTTTATGATTGTGTGTTTTTGGTCCACTGTAAGCAAACGCGGTACCCATTTCGAACAGAGCTTTCTCAAGTCCAAATGTTCATGCAAAATATGACCAACACGTTCTTTTGATATCTTTAGGGTGTTAGCTATCTCACGCAGTTTCACTTTGCGGTCATCCAAAACAATGTTGTGGATTTTTTTTTTATGTTTTCCGGTGTAACCACCTTATTTGGGCGTCCAGAGCGTTCAGCATCATTTGTATCTGTACGACCGCGTTTAAATTCAGCATATCAGTAAATGATGAGTGATTTTCCAGGACAGAGTCCCCGTAACACTTATCAAGCCATTGCTTTGCTTGAACGGTATTTTTTCCCATCCTAAAATAGTGTTTAATCAACACACGAAATTCGATTTTTTCCATTGTTTTGAAAATATCAAAAGTAGCGTCACTAAAACCACCGTAACTTGTAAACTAATCGTCGAAATGTCATGAAATTTTGACACGTATCGTTTGACGGTTGGTACTTCCTAAAAATCATATAGATTTTTGAAAAGGGCTACATCTATTTGTCAGACCAAAAACTTTTCAGCCTACGTGTTATTGAAGGAAGTGACAGAAACCTGCTAGACAAAATTTTAACTTAGGAACTTGCGTTGAGCCATCAAATACAGTAATACCCCGCTTTACGCGAGGGATACGTTCCGAAAAAAATCGCGTTAACTGAAATTCGCGTATATCGAGGTTTATGATTAAACATAGCCAAATTTTATACAAAAAAATACAAATCATTTTAATCAATCACTTTAATTCTAAGAACACTTTATGCAATACATACTCTTATTTTTTACGGAAAAATACATCTATTGTCTTTTGGGTAACGTTTTGTTTACGTTCTTGTAAAATACGTTCATAACACCCAACACTGTTTTTAATTGTTTGACACACGGTCAAGACACGGTCATCATTATTGTCTATACTCTGCAATATGTCCAAACCTGAATAAATTTTTGAAAGTGCATTTTGTATTTCCCCTGAAGATAAAACTTTCTCTTCTACTTGTTCTTCCTCATCGTAGATAGGATTATTCTGTAACTCGATCAGATCTTCATTGCTAATAGGATCGTCGTGCGTTGCTACAAGTTCTACGAGATCTTCTACCGTGACATCTTCAAGTTCAGACCCCTCAATCATTGCAGCAATGTCTTCAAGCACTTGTCTCTGCATCTGGACAATTCTTCTAGGTGCTTCCACTACATCTGGCCAAAGATTACGCCACACCCCATTCATACAACTCATTTTAACTTCCTTCCAAGCCTCTTCTATGTTGTGAATAGACTTCATAATGTTGTATGACTTCCACCACTCTCGCATAGACTGTCTTCCTTCCCCGTCAGTTTCATGAATTAGTTGGCTAAAAGTGCGGCGATGGTAATAAGCTTTGAAGTTTGCTATTGCTCCCTGGTCCATAGGTTGTAATATTGACGTAGTGTTTGGTGGAAGGAACTTTACGTACACTTTTAAGTCTCTGGGCGTATCAAGTGAGGTTGGATGTCCTGGGGCATTGTCTAAGAGTAATATAACTTTAGGTTCAAGCCCATTTCTGTCACAGTATGATTTGACTGATGGGCAAAAACTATTAGAATACCATTCTTGAAAAATTTCCCGTGTAACCCACGCCTTTCTGTTTGATCGCCACACAACTGGTAGACTTGTCTTGTCTGTGCCTCGCATTGCACGGGGTGTTTCTGAATGGTACACTAGTAAAGGTTTCAGTTTGAAATCACCAGTGGCATTACCACCCAGCAGAAGTGTTAGTCGATCTTTCGCAGCTTTGAAACCACTGGCTTGACGTTCTTCCTTAGAAATGAATGTTCGAGATGGCATTTTTTTCCAGTAAAGTGCGGTCTCATCAACATTGAAGATGAGACAAGCAGGAATTTTCTCTCGTCTAACGAAGTCTTGAAACTTGTCTGGAAACTCAGCTGCAGCTTGAATGTCCGCGCTGGCCGCCTCGCCTGTTATGTGGATATTGTGAAGATTAGAACGCTGCTTGAACCGATGGAACCAGCCTCTGCTGGCAGCAAAAGTCGGAGTGGCACTCCCTTCTCCTTCTTTTGTTTTCAGCATCTCATACAAAGATTTTGCTTTTGTGCATATGAGATCTTGACTTAGTGGTGTGTTCTTCTTATTCAAATCTTCGATCCAGACTGACAGTAATTTCTCCATTCTTTCTAAGATAGATGATCTCGAACGAGAAAGTTTTGTTGCACTTATAGGTGTTGAACCTTCGCTGGAGATTTTAATTTTTTCCCGATTTTTATAAATCGTTCTCACAGTCGATTCTGAGAGTCCAAAATCTCTCCCAACAATTGTTGCTTTGCCTCCATTTTCCATTCTTCTTAACACTTTCATCTTCAATTCCAAAGTGACGCTTTTACGCTCTTTTTTCTTTACAGGCGGCATTTTTAACGTAGGGTTAAATTATGTATGTATGTATCTCCAATAAATATTAAAACAAAACTGCCAGCCGACCGAACTAACATTACGGAACAAATGAACACACGAAACGAACGAGGAAATCCCCATAGAACAAAGTCGAAGGACAGGGAATTCCCAATTCTTCAAAGAGAATATTCAGAGAAAGCGGGGATCCCCCCGCGACCATAGAGAAGTTAATGACTACATGAGCGCGAAATTTGAAATTCGCGTTATAGTGAAACCGCGCGTAACAGGGTCGCGCTAAGCGGGGTATTACTGTACTAATAACCGGAGTGGTTAACCAGGAAATGAAAGAAAAAATATATAAATAATAATAATTTATAGAAGATGAATACTAACCTAACCTTGCAATTCCTTCGCGTTAATACTGCGCATGCTTGAGATAACGATAAGGACAAAGGCATGTGAAAAATAAGCGTCGCAGAATCTCTCTATTATTTAAAGTGTCGACAATTTTTATTTTCTAAAAATCTGTCACGCTGTGGCCCATTTAGGCGACGATCGTGACTGTTCCTAATAAAGCAAAGTTAAAACAACGCAATAATGTGTTTTTTTCGCTCCAATCGGACACATTTCAATATGTTGTTTTGAGTTTCAGCGTGCAACAACTGTAGCGCGACATATATGTTACGTAATATTAAATGAAGAGTCCATTACAAACTGCCGTGTTTACTTTTAGCAAAATAATAGTAAAGTATATTTTGTTCGTTGATCTGAGAACGTATTTCTTCAAAACGGAATTGTTTGCCAAATTTACTTTTGCTTTACGTAATATTCTGGAGCGCCTGGAAATCACTAGCAAAAACTGTGGATTGACAATTAATAGAGCGAAGACCAAAGTAATGAGTGTTAGTCGTAATGAAGAATAAATGAAATTGCTGGAAAAAACTTTTAAAATCAAATCTTTTCCTTGGATGTGGAATAATCGATGACAAAACTATCGCGCCCAACATAACGAAAATTCAAGCAACATGTATGTACAGTAGTGTTTGAGATAATGGCACATTCAACGGTAGAAACAGGGCAAATTTATGTATGCAAACATATCCTCGAAACTCTTTTGTATTGTTACCGGTAAGATTGTAACCTATAAAGTCTAATATTTACATTTGTATGTAAATTAATTTTTTTCAATTTTTCAAGCGCCTTCTTAAAGATGGAGCATCTGAAACGCAAAGAATATATTTAATTCCAGAATATTTATACAAATTTTAGTGAAATGACACGTTACAATCAATGAAAATCAGAAAAACTTTAACTGGTTTCAAATCAAATGCCAATTCACTTCGGAGGTTAATATTTATTAACTATTTATGATTTTGAAGGAATATAAAGTAATTCATACAGTATTTTATCAAAATAAAATCTGAAAAAAGTTATCTAAGAAGGAATTTTTATTTGACACACGTACACAAGTTACCAAAAAAAAAACAAATGACTGTTGAAGAATAAATAATTTTACTTACCTAGAAGAATGTAATCTTCTTTTTTAAAATGTTAAGAACAAACATCAAATTGAGATTTTTTATTCAATTCGAGGAATTTTTTTCAATACTTTCAGTCTCTCAACTTTTTCCACTTGCCCAAATGCATTAGTAATATTTAAAAACATTTAAATCTAAGTTTCTCTTTTGCAGGCGACTTTCACAATTGTAAAAACAGCATAAAAGTCTTTTTTTTTGATTTTTCACGAAAAGCAAAAATCTCAGTGTTCATTTTTAAGAAAGTTTGTAATATTAATTTACACAGACGCTTATGACAGATTTAAAAATGCACCTCAAGTTTAATTCCTGAAAGAGCCGCGAGATGTCGCATTCAGTAGTTACCTATTGAATGCGACATCTTCCATTCCACATCCAAGAAAAAGATTTGATCCCAATTGTAGACCATTTCAACTACCTGGAATCATAACTAATTAGTGTCTGTGAAGCGGAAGTAAGGCTATGGCTAGAAACTCGACGATCACACTCACTAAGGTCTGGAAAATCCAGCTGTCACAAAAAACACAAGGTTAAGATTGCTATCCGGCCTTATATTTGCCATAGAACTGACGCATCGGAAACATGGGCCATTAAACAAGTTGACAAAAGACGAATCTAACCTAACCTTGCAATTCCTTCGCGTTAATACTGCGCATGCTTGAGATAACGATAAGGACAAAGGCATGTGAAAAATAAGCGTCACAGAATCTCTCTATTATTTAAAGTGTCGACAATTTTTATTTTCTAAAAATCTGTCACGCTGTGGCCCATTTAGGCGACGATCGTGACTGCTCCTAATAAAGCAAAGTTAAAACAACGCAATAATGTGTTTTTTTTCGCTCCAATCGGACACATTTCAATATGTTGTTTTGAGTTTCAGCGTGCAACAACTGTAGCGCGACATATATGTTACGTAATATTAAATGAAGAGTCCATTACAAACTGCCGTGTTTACTTTTAGCAAAATAATAGTAAAGTATATTTTGTTCGTTGATCTGAGAACGTATTTCTTCAAAACGGAATTGTTTGCCAAATTTACTTTTGCTTTACGTAATATTCTGGAGCGCCTGGAAATCACTAGCAAAAACTGTGGATTGACAATTAATAGAGCGAAGACCAAAGTAATGAGTGTTGGTCGTAATGAAGAATAAATGAAATTGCTGGAAAAACTTTTAAAATCAAATCTTTTCCTTGGATGTGGAATAATCGATGACAAAACTATCGCGCCCAACATAACGAAAATTCAAGCAACATGTATGTACAGTAGTGTTTGAGATAATGGCACATTCAACGGTAGAACAGGGCAAATTTATGTATGCAAACATATCCTCGAAACTCTTTTGTATTGTTACCGGTAAGATTGTAACCTATAAAGTCTAATATTTACATTTGTATGTAAATTAATTTTTTTCAATTTTTCAAGCGCCTTCTTAAAGATGGAGCATCTGAAACGCAAAGAATATATTTAATTCCAGAATATTTATACAAATTTTAGTGAAATGACACGTTACAATCAATGAAAATCAGAAAAAACTTTAACTGGTTTCAAATCAAATGCCAATTCACTTCGGAGGTTAATATTTATTAACTATTTATGATTTTGAAGGAATATAAAGTAATTCATACAGTATTTTATCAAAATAAAATCTGAAAAAAGTTATCTAAGAAGGAATTTTTATTTGACACACGTACACAAGTTACCAAAAAAAAAACAAATGACTGTTGAAGAATAAATAATTTTACTTACCTAGAAGAATGTAATCTTCTTTTTTAAAATGTTAAGAACAAACATCAAATCGAGATTTTTTATTCAATTCGAGGAATTTTTTTCAATACTTTCAGTCTCTCAACTTTTTCCACTTGCCCAAATGCATTAGTAATATTTAAAAACATTTAAATCTAAGTTTCTCTTTTGCAGGCGACTTTCACAATTGTAAAAACAGCATAAAAGTCTTTTTTTAATTTGATTTTTCACGAAAAGCAAAAATTTCAGTGTTCATTTTTAAGAAAGTTTGTATTATTAATTTACACAGACGCTTATGACAGATTTAAAAATGCACCTCAAGTTTAATTCCTGAAAGAGCCGCGAGATGTCGCATTCAGTAGTTACCTATTGAATGCGACATCTTCCATTCCACATCCAAGAAAAAGATTTGATCCCAATTGTAGACCATTTCAACTACCTGGAATCATAACTAATTAGTGTCTGTGAAGCGGAAGTAAGGCTATGGCTAGAAACTCGACGATCACACTCACTAAGGTCTGGAAAATCCAGCTGTCACAAAAAACACAAGGTTAAGATTGCTATCCGGCCTTATATTTGCCATAGAACTGGCGCATCGGAAACATGGGCCATTAAACAAGTTGACAAAAGACGAATCGATGCGTTTGAGATCTGGGCATATCGAAGAATCATAGAGTATCATATAGCAAATAACGTGCTAATGTATCTATTCTTGAAGAGCTTAGTATAAATCAAAGACTTTCAGAGTTAATAGAGAGTACCTGAAATATTTTAGTTACATCATGTATTATTGTAGTAACGGGGAAGGTAGAAGATCAAGGGGACTGTCTACAACAAGATGATCTGACCAAGTAAGATCTCTTCTTGGTATGGGTATGCACGAGTCAAATCAGGTCGCGCAGGATCGAAATGCCTGGAGAATGACTGTTGTTGAGGCAGCAACTGCATAGTGTTATCGATGCTGCTATTGGGCTGAAGGGATTGAGAGAGAGAGAATATTTTGCGAACGAAATGAAAGTAAAAACTTGAGTATCGAAAAAAATCTGCATAAATCACAAGTGGAAAAAATATACAGGAGTGCTAGAAAACGTAGCGACAAAAACGAAAGGTCATTACCGAAAATTCCGTTCGGATTAAACGTCGGGTGTTGTCGGTAATAAACACATTTTTGTTTCTCTCGATTATCGCAACGAAGGAAGGCTGATACCGGATGACGTCCGAGCCTTAATGTAACTCATCCAAGAACAAGATCATACTAACGTAAAATTAGTTGCTCAATTGCAATCTGGAACTAATGAAAGTCGTTGAAAATGGCTGCAATTTCCGATATTCCAGGCATCGTAACGAAATTAGTATGCGCACTCGTCCATGCTCATTCTCGAATCTCTCCATTCTCTAATTAAAAGTGACCATCTGTATGTTGTTATGTTACTGTTATTATGATTTAAAGGAAGTTTATGCACACTTTAAAAAGAAACCAAATGTTACATTTTTTTTTTCTTGTATTTATTGTATAATTTCAATCTGAAAAACCGTTGTTATATGGAATTTTATCCAGAATTAAAACGAATTTATTGTTAAGCTTAAAAATGTATGTATTTTATTAAGTATTATGAGAAACTTGTCTATATTTTAAGTTTTATTATGTTATTGCAGAATGATAAGGTGTGCGATGGTTATATTTTTATATCAATACATGTTATGAAATTAAAAACTGGTATTTTTTTTAATAATTGTCGTATTATAGCCCAGTATTATAGCCAGGCTGCATTTTGGTGCACAGGTAGTTTTTTGGACATAAAATACGATAAAACAAGTTTGCTAAAGTTTGATGTACGCTAAACCCACAAAATCTAAAATAAAATCAAAAATTCGGTTTTTCGGTGATATTTCGGAATATAAAAAAGATATCGAAAAACTAATAGCACCTCGCGATAGAGCAGCATGTGAGAATTTAGTAAAAATTCGGGTAAAAAGTGTAGCCCGCCAAACAGGTTAATTTGAAAGTCTACGCTCGAAAGTTAATCGATATTACTTGTTTTCAGAGTGTAAAAAAACAAAAGAATAGCTTTTTGAAGAGGAGACTTTCAGCTTTCCGATGATACTAATAGTTTTTATTTTTGTTGCTTTATACTTTGTAAAACTTAAAATGAAATTTTTGTTTGCATGATTTTAACGGACATACAGTAAATTACAAATATTTAATAAAATATAGTATTGAAAAAAAATCCTTATACTACAGCCTTGGCCAAAAGTATTAGGCACCCCTAATAAACACATGAAACTCATATCAATTGTTTTAACAATACTATAGGCGGCGCTGTCAAAAGCTAACCTAAACAATAGACAATCTATTTTACAGGTCCATAAAAATACCTGGCCCACAAAATTGCGATGAGGTTTTTTGAAAAATATTGTTTTATCAGTCTCTTTTTACTACTTGTAGTGTCAAGAAGCTTCCCTGCGTGTTTTATTTGTGAACTGGACATTCTTATATTTGAGAAATGCCTAAGAAAAGTGCGCTTGGTATCGAAAAACGAATTAAAATTCAAACCCTACATGAACAAGGCAAGTCTCAAGTAGAAATAGCCAAGTTAGTAAAATTTTCTCGGTGCGCAGTGCAATGTGCTATTAAAAGGTTTGTGGAAACCGGCTCCCATGCCAACAAAATGAGAACGGGCAGAAAACGTAAGACTAATGAGCGACAGGACAGAAAACTCATCAGGGAGTATATTAAAAATCGAAAAAAAAAAAAAAAAAACATCATCTGAGCTCGCTGCAACTCTGTCGGAAGAGATTGGGATGCCGATTAGTTCTCGAACGGCAAGGAGAGGACTGACAGAAGCTGGATTAAGAGGGTACAAAGCTAGAAAGAAGCCTTGGCTTTCAGAGACCAATAGGAAGAAACGCTTAGAGTGGGCTCTGAAGCACCAACATTTTAGCGAAGAGGATTGGTCTAATGTATGGTCCGACGAATCCAACTTTGAGGTAAGTTTTTATATGATTTATTTGAACAAATATCTACATACGATTTCTCTTGATTTAATCCGTTTTAGTCAAAATAATAACTAATTTTTTAATTGAGTATTTTTTCTATTCTTACAGCTATTCGGAACGTCAGGTGTGACATTCGTGAGGCAGCGTGTCGGCGAGGAATACCATCCAGATTGCGTGGTGAAGGCCGCATGAACAGCCAAAAGTACATAAATGTAGTAGAAAAACTGCACTGATGCCTTCGCTAACGCGCATTTTTGGCTACACTAATTTAGACAACATCAAATTCCAGCAAAATAATGCACCTTGTCATAAATCAGGGGCTACGATGCGCTGATTTAGAGACAATAACATTGTCTTGTATTGGCCGGTGCAGTCTCCAGATCTAAACCCTATCGAGCATCTTTGGGGTATTCTAAAGCGCAAGATACGGGAGCATAGATAACATCAAAAGCAGCGCTAAAAAGCGCTTTGATGGATGAGTGGGATGCCATAAGTACAACTGAATGTACTAGGCTTGTACGCAGCATGCTCCAAAGAATTGCTGCTGTAATTAAAGCTAAGGGCGGACACACCAAATATTAATTTATGTCATAATTTTACCTCAATATACGATTTTACAAAACATACGAATTTAATTTTTTACCCTGAAACACAAGAAATGAAGTAAATTGTAGGGTGCCTAATACTTTTGGCCAAGGCTGTACCTTAAGTTTCAATATAAGAATATTTAAAAATACCTGTTATTGTAAAAATTGAGTTTTAAAATATGAAAATTTGCCTGCTCTAGTCCGCCGCCGGCAGTTTTCCGTTCGAAGCAGTATGAAATGGTCAAAAAAAAGTCGAACAATTTTTTTGTTATTAGAAAATCTTCAAAACCTTTAAAAAACCCTTCTCTTTTTTTGTAATTTTGCTCTTAAAAAAATGTTTATGATAAACGTATTTTCCGCTTATTATTAATCATACATCTTAAACTTAAAAATAATATTTAAAAGTGGAAAAAGAAAGATCTCTCTAAGCTTTAAGTATAAAGTACTCATCTTTCATTTAAACATCCATGTACAAAGAAAACAGTTATTGAAAACACAACAATTCTAAAGCACTCGAAGAAATTAAATGAATTACGTTCTCTCTCGCCGTCATATTGGATCCGCCATTTTGAATTTTTCAAATCTGTCATCGGATTCTTAATCAGCACCCCGAGAAATCCCTTTAGAAGCAGGATTCCCACTACAACTGAAGAGGTTGAACCTGCCATTTTATTTTAAATATTTTTTTAAATTAGAGTAAAAGTAGAAAAATCTATTACTATTTTTTTTTTTGTAAAATTTCCCGTTCTTTCACGATATCTTTTTTATTTGTAGAGATATTTGCGAAAAAACGCATTTTTCATTTTATTTTCTATTTTGTAGGCTTAGCGTACACTTATTCTACGTCTAAAAAACTACCGGTATGCCAAAATGCAACCTGTTAACATTTAATGAGAGTTTTTCGTTAAAATTTTCCTCCAACTACTTGGCTATATGTCTTTGTAGCAAAAGTATTGAAGAAAAATATTGATAAATAACGGCTCTCAATATTAATAGGAAAAACTAGCATAAAGATGACTCAAACTTTTAATCCAAAAATATCCCACCGTGTCTGACGCTGAATCGAAAACTACTTACCGATCCCTATTTTACTAGTGCCATCAGTGGCCTCCACCATTCAAGACTTCAACCAGATTCAAGGTCCTATAAACACGTATTTCACTACCTCTTCGGCCACCCAAGCCATTATCAATTCAAGTATAATTCGTAAAGCCCAAGAACATGTCAAAGTGAGTGTCAAAACCTTGAAAAAAAACTCCCCAAAAACGGGTCGCCAAAACAGCCAACATTATAAACGGTATTCTGAGACTCGGCTACTTTTTACCATTCTGGGAGAAAGTCGAGATCATCCTAATCAGGAAACTGGGCACTCCTGTAACGCTTTTGGAATATCTCTGCAGCACATGTGCTACACCCATAAAATAAAGAATAACAAGAGCGAAACTTCGCAAAATAAATATTTTGAAATTTTTTATAAGCAGGTTGGTATTAGCTCTTTAAGAGTAAGAGAAGATATAATTTTGTTTTGGATGGAAAAACCGGGGAAATTTTTAAATCAAAAAAATATCAACATAGCTTACAAGATTAACAATACTATAGGGAAATATCTTAAAAACTACAAACCACAAATCAATAAAGACAATAAATCAGGGGTTTATCAATTAACATGTGGGTCATGTCCTAAAACATACATAGGACAAACTGGACGTACATTTATACAAAGAATTACAGAACACGAAAAAAGTTTCATCCATAGAAAATCTAATTCAACATATGCTAATCATCTTTTAACAGAAAATCACATTTAACAAGAATTTCAAAATTTTACACACCCAACAAAAAGGTTTACAACTAAACCTTTTAGAGACAATGCAAATAAATCGATTAAGGACTACAGGTACTTTACTCAACGACCAGGTAGATTTAAGCAATTCATCATTATTGAATTTATTCTCCTAATTCCAAATCTGTGTGGGTTTTCCAATACTATCAATGTAATTTAATTTGGTGTAATATTATAATTAAGAAACCTAACTTGACAGTGTAAAATGTAGATCTGAAGAAGCTGCATCGACAGCGAAACGCGTCATCGCAATTTAAATAAACCAGTGGAAATTGACTAAAAACAGTCTTTTATTTTATATATATATATATATATATATATATATATATATATATATATATATATATATAATAAATAAATATTATTAGTGGTAAAAAATTTTTTTACCACTAATAAATTTTTACAAATATATATATATATATATATATATATATATATATATATATATATATATATATATATATATATATATATATATATATATATATATATATATATATATATATATATATATATATATATATATATATATATATATAATTTTGTATTTGTTATCACCTTTTTGAAGGCGTTTTAACTCCATAGTATAAGCCCCTCAAAAATTGGTACCTGACCAGTATATAAAACTGGAAAGTCACGAATTTATTTTTAAACCATTATTTTATTTCCCGTCTTCTTATTTGGATCCTTAGCAAAATATTAACATTTTTTATCCCTCGAATAAATTAAATATTTGTACAGAATTATTACGATATGCATTGAAACACAAACGACTTCGTCATGTACAGAATGAATTTTGACAAATTCATCGGACCTTGGTAACACATGTTATAGATTTTTTGAAAGTCACTAAAAATAAGCCACTTATCTCTTACATAATATTGAGAAATTTTAAACTTTGCTTCTAACACTCTGTATTTGTTGGATTTTATCCAAAGGAAAACTATTGGCCTAACTGGAGACACGGAACCTACTAGAAATGTTGATTTTTTGGAATAACCAAGAAAAGTTGGTGACGTAAACCTATTCTATAAGTACTCTCAGAAGTGTTCGATGATTGCATTCCATTCACATCAGCAGCATGAGATTCAACTTGTCACTAGTCGTTCGCCGATTTTTTATGGAAAGACTCATCCATTTGTGGGTTAATAACGGCGCTGCATAGCGATAATCGTTAGCAACTTGCTAAAGACTTGTTCTATCGATGTGTGGGCTTAAACAGCCGGCAGAGGGCAAGTATGCCTTTGAAACTATATTTAGAGAAGTCATAAATACAATCTGTTGTATCTTAACACGTACGCTAAAAGTTTTTGGTCTAGCTACTTAAAAACACATTTTTTTGCAAAATTTTACTTTATTCATCAACATAGTCTCTTTCATGAGCAATATAATCAGTCCAACGCTTTTCTAACATTTCTATACGTTTCTTGTAGAAGGATTTGTCTTTGCCTTCAAAATAGGTCGCAGTTTCGGCGATAACTTCTTCATTGGAGCCAAATCTCATTCTAGCGAGCATTTTTTTGAGGTCTGCGAATAGATAACAGTCGCTGGGGGCCAAATCTGGAGAATACGGTGGATGAGGAAGCAATTCGAACTTCAAATTATGCAATTTTGCCATCATAACCATTGACTTGTGACACGGTGCATTGCCAAAATATAAATTGGTCGACAACTCATCACCATAATATCATTATTCACCGGAACTGGTCTTTGAATTCATGTAACACTTACTCTACTGGGATAGGTCTATCATTACTGATAAAACGGTTGACTACAATAGGCCTGATATGTACTAATTGATAAGCAAGGCTAAAAAAGCATTGGCAATAGACCTCGGATGCCCCCTAATACACAACTTATCGGAAAAGAAGGCTGTAAAACTAAGTAAGTGCCAAGATTTGACGATCGAATAAAAGAAAATCTGGAAATAAAAAACTATAAATTGTCGGAATTATCGGTATGTGAAGTTATAACTAATATCCTAAAACAAAATATCCAAAGAATTGGCCTACTGCTAAAAGTCTTTTAAATAATTCAAAAAAGTGTTGTTATCCGCATCTGCTATTTAACGAGGACATTTCTAAACGAAACATGATACAAGGGATGTGTTTTTCTTGTTCATTTGGGACCGTTTCTTTGCGATTTCTGCCTTCAAATGCACCAATAACATTATATAACATTCGCTATTCATGGTTTTTCCCTTCTTAGCATGAAAATTATTCCATGCGCATCCCAAAGTACAGCGGCCAAAACCTTCCCAGCCGACTGTTTTCTTTGGTCGCTTCGGGCGGCTTTCACCGGCTGCTGTTCACTCAGCCGACTGCCGATTTGATTCCGGCGTGTAATGGTGGATCCATGTTTCATCCATTGTCACATATCGCATAAAAAATTCTTTTTATTGCGCTAAAACTGCGCTTAGAAGCATCAACACTTGTTGTTTTTGGTCCACTATGAGTAAAAGCGGTACCCACTCAAACAGAGCTTTCTCATGCCCAAACTTCATGTCAAATATAACCAACACATTCTTTTGATATCTTTAGGGTGTCAGCTATCTCACGCAATTTTATTTCACGGTCATCCAGAACAATTTGGTGAATTTTTTTGTTTTCCGGTGAAACCATCTAATTTGGACGTTCAGAGCGTTCAACATTGTTTGTGTCTGTACGACCGCGTTTAAATTCAGCATACCAGTAAATAATGAGTGATTTTCCAGGGGCAGGGTCCCTGGAACACTTATCAAGCCATTGCTTTGCTTGAATGGTATTTTTTCCCATCAAAAAACAGTGTTTAATCAACACACGAAATTCGATTTTTTCCATTGTTTTGAAAATATTAAAACTTGTAAATTAATCGTCGAAATGTCATGAAATTTTGACACGTATCGTTTGAAGGTTGGTACTTCCTAAAAATCATATGGATTTTTAGAAAAGGGAGACATCTATGTGTCGGACCAAAGACTTTTCAGCCTACGTGTTACTATTCCTAATGCTAGTACTGTGACAATTACTTGGAGCTTTATTGTCTTCTCCGTCGAGAAAACTACTAGAATTTGGACTTTGCAATTTCAGTGGTTAATAATATTTTTTAACAATTCAGCAAAAAAATAGGTATTAAATGCCAAAATGGATGAATGATAAGCGAAGCGAACAACAAAGACAATAAAACAAATAAAAACTTCTTTTTTAAACAAAATCGTTTTATTCAAATCAACTAACCCAATTTGTTTGGTATGAGAAAACGGCGTTTTTTTGTATACATCTTAACATCATTCAACAAAAAATAAATAACTTTTTTTTACGTGCGACGACTTGGTGTTGGTTTCTATCTCAAAAGTACACAGTAGTCTTTTAAGTTTATTTTAAATAAATGTACGAATTTTCAAGTCAAATCACGGGTCAGCCACTTCAAATTTTCCAAAAATACCGACTTGCAAGCGCAGGAATTCCGAAATTCTGACTTTACTAATGTTAGCGTAAAGAAATTGGAACGAATCAGTGAGACACAACACCACGTTGAAAAAAGAAAAAACGTCGAGATCAGATGCACACAATTTTGACATTACTGTCAACATAAAATGAATTTTAAATGAACTGACCTGTTCTCTCGCAAATTTTTGCCGTTGGCAAAAGATGTCGGTATTCCTTAACAAGGTTAATAGCGTTAAGAAACCGTTACTAACGTCGAAAATCACGGTTTACTTCCAAAGTCAGTAACCTGGAGCAATCTGCGGCACGCAACGGTGATAACGACTGCATTTTTCTCTCAATTCGGTTATAGAGTCATAGAATTTGTTTTATCGTCGGGAGAAATGTGACAGAGAAAAAGTTAGTTTATTAAAAAATTTAAAAAACATTGTATGTTGACGACATATTTCTCAAAAGTCTATTCAGCTTCAAAGTTGGACTTGCTATTTCAGTAATTTCACTAATAGAGTGAGCGCTCTAGTATTAGAACGATTTGAAAGTAGAGATTCTCATTTAAGCATGAGGGACATGAGGATCAATTTAATTCGAAACTGTTCCTTTTCTTCGTTAATTTTTAGCTGTAACCATGTGGAAAAAAGCGAGACTTCGCTGCCGTTTGTTAGTAAGTATATATGTATCTATTTAATTATTAAGATAGAAACGAACCGAACAGCACGAGTTGAGATGCTTTGACACAGACGCGCGCCTGTCACAGAGGCTGTAAAAGTACTGACTTGTCAATTAATATAATGAAGAATTCGATATATTTCGGTAAAAATCATTTACTCTGAATTCTGTAAAAGTCAAGACGTTATTACGTCCTCTTGATAGGTGGCGCAACAGTACATTGTCATGGAGATGGAAGCTATTCCAAACGAATATTTACGAAATATTAAATATGTTACTTGCACCACGATATCAAATATAAAAGTTCCAAAATCCCGAGTTACGTAAAGAATAAATAAATAAATAAAATGAGCAATGCGCTAATGTTTCGAAATCCCACCACTGTACATATTACCGAGATAAAAACCAGCCAGCCAATCAAAGCTCCTTAATCACAAAAACAAAAAACTAAAAGCCAAAATATATATTTTTTTAGTTTGACTTAAAGTTTAAAAACGACGTATGACCTAAAAACTTTTTTCTTTTGATATCAACAACGTCCATTGCTTCGACAAAGCAGTTGTAAGATATCTACAGTATGTTTCTGTATCTGTTTAAAAGATTCGCGTTATGAGATCTATACTGATTTACCGAAAATTCTATCTACCTGATTTTGTCCTACATATTGTACCCTTTTTACAAGCTTAACCGATGGAAGTACAAACAGTTTTAGATACAAAAATTTTTGGGGTACTTGAGCAACAATGACGACTTTATGAAATTCACTGCACATATTCAAACGGGTGACTTATAATTAAAAAAAAGGGCGCAGAACTGCATTTTACCAAATCATTTACAAAATTAACTCGCCCATGAAAGGGGACTATTTACAACGAAACAAATAAAATTTTACGAGAGAAAAAGAGAAATAAATTTTTGGTAACGAGCGAGAACAGCTGAGAGAGAGATGAGAGTAGGGCAGGTTGAACCTCTGCTTGAAAGAATCGTAGATTAAAATATAGTAACGTCTACAAAAATATTTAACGTTGATGAAAGTGGATTTTCCACTGTTCAGAAAAGGAATGCAAAGCTAGAAAACAAATCGGCGCAATCATAAGCGGAAAAAAGAAGCCTTATGTTGTGCCAGTGTGGCTGGACAGTTTGTACCACCGACGCTTATATTCAAAAAAATGAGACAAAATCCTGAATTAGAAAATGACACACTTTCTGAAAGTGTTGTCACCATTCCAGACACTGTCCTACATAAATAACGTTTTAAAGTGTGTGTTAAATTAAATAAATTTATTTCCTTTTGAAATTAGAGGCCACACCATTTTACAACGCTGTAAACAAAAGCGAAGAAGGTTCTTATCGCAACCAGAGTTCGTCTGTTTTGCTTGGTATTGTTAATTAAGCCAAATTCTGATTGTTTTAAATATCTTGTCTGCTCTCTGTTCTTTACAGTGTTGTAAAATTTTGATCTAGTGTCTTTATTCTCTTGGAAAAGTGGTCAGTGTCGCAGCCTGCAAAATATTCGTTCACAGTGTCAATGACGTCATCTTTTAACGAAAACCTCTCGCTCAGTCCTTGATAATAGAAAACATGAAAAAAACCAGAGGGGGCTAAATCTGAAGAGTAGGTTGGATGTGACAGTAATTCGTATCATAATTCGGGAAGTTTGGCTATGTGTGTCGACTTGCACTGAAACTCGGTAAAACACATTTGGAAGTGATATTTTTACACCGTGCGATATGTATCGCCACCTCGCGGAAATTTGCGATACTTATCGAATAAACCTCGTACGTATCAACTGAAAATCACTCAAAAACTATAAATAAACTTAAGTATTTTTGGAATAATGATCTATTAAGAAAATACATTTATACAAAGTGTATTTTATGTTGGGACATTATTATTACTTGTTTAGAGTAGTCATTAAAATTAATCACTTTAATAAATACAGCCTATACAAAAAAAAGCCACTCTAAAAGTGTGTAACATTTCATCTAGTACGGCCCTAGAGAAATAATGTAGCATCCACACGATTGGCTAGATTTCTCCGAGAATACAATAACTAAACGCAATAATTTAGCCAAATATCCGAGTCTAAGGAAAATAAGGCGAATACAAAACTATCAGAATTACATACGTTTAATTAGATCAATGCTCTTGCCCAGATAAACAGGTTCTCTTCTTTTTTAAAATACACAGGTGCCTTATAAGTAAAGATTGAAAAGCTATGCGTCAAGTAAAGTTAGTTATTCGAATCGATAAACTTACTGAACAATTGGAGATAAGTCTAGAAAATTTTAAAAGGCTGTATCCACTTTATGATTCGCGACATTTGACGAAGCGACTTATTTTAAGGAATACTAAAACCTATAAAAATAAATGCCCTAACTTGGGGAAAAGTGTTTCAAAATTGTTTCTCGATTTTCTGCTTCGTATTTTTTTTACGATTTCTTAACCCTTGAAACAAGAATTTTTATATTTAGTTTCTGTCTTGTACTTCCGATAAAAAAATGTGTTGTAATAAGGTGCACAATTTAGGAAAAACCCTGTATCTTTTGTTTGTAAAAAAAAACCATTTATATACATACACAAAAAAAAACAATGTGTGTCAATTTTAATATACAAAAAAGACAATAAGCTTTATATATATATATATATATATATATATATATATATATATACATATATATATATATATATATATATATATATATATATATATATATATATATATATATATATATGTGTGTGTATATGTATATGTGTGTATATATATATATATATATATATATATATATATATATATATATATATATATATATATATATATATATATATAGTACACATAATTTTTAGTTAGGTGGTACTAGGAACTGTATAACTGATTAAAATTATAAACAGGAAAAACCACAGTGAAAAATGAAGTTGTATGACGCCCTTTAGTGTTACCATTCCATAGGAAACAGACTGAGTTTTCTTCGAAAACCTGAAAAATTTTCGAAAAGTAATTTTAAACAACCAAATTTTCGAAAAAAAACAATCTTTTCACTGACCATACCAAAAACTCAGCTTAACATTCAGATGGAACGTGAGTTCTCCCGCCCTCTATAAGATAAGAAATTGTATCGTTAGGCCGTGTCAATTTCGAGCAACTCTCCAACAACTGCGCGCGACATCTTAAGAAATCTTAACCCTTCGATACTTCCAACACCACCGAAGATGTCTCGTGAAATCGTAGGCGAAATATCGGAAAGTTGCCCCAAATTGACACGGTCAAATATCAAGAAACACGATTTCTTAAGTTAATTCAAGGTTAGTTCAATTAAATCTACTTTAAATTATAACTGAGTGATTTGTTGATGTAAAAATTAATCGGTTTAGTTTAGATTAACCTGATATAATCTCAAACGAATTTAAAAAAATAGATTAGTAAGTTTAAGCTTAGTTCAACAAAGGGTGAACTAAAGTAATTAATTCGTGACTCAATTGTAGTTTAATCTAAACTGACTTAAATTAATTCGAACTAATCTCTCTGTCAGTAATTAGTTTGGTTAGGTGTATCTTGGCTAGTCGAGGGGATCGTCAATTAACTACAATTTTATTAATTTGTTATTATATGAAACCCAACCCAGGGTAACACATCTTTGGAAAAATTTGTTTTTAAAAACTCTATTCAAAGCCTTTTTTTGGGAATATCCTCGCTAAAATCAATTGTCGCAAGGTTTTAGTATGTAAATAAACAATGCTTAGTGCATTATTGGTTTTAAAACTAGAATTATTCTAAAAATTGTATTGAAAATGTACTATCCCCATTAAAATCAAACGCGCCCCCCGAAAAAACATTTTTCATCTCTAGTCTTGCCTGTTTTCAACAATTAAAAAATCCAATTTCTAATGTCCGTGTCCGAATTTTCGATAAATCAATACATATCCCTTAAATTTTTAACCCTACAACGAAAATTATCACATATTTTTAACAATATAATGATATTTTCAATACAAATATGTTCAAAGTACATAACTTTGTTTCCCTTGTTATATTTATATATAGTATTATTTTACATGATTATACAGGGTGTTTATGGAAGTGGCGTGGTCGGGGAACATGTCTCACGAACCTCCCACACTAACAATAGAATATACAGAGCATCTTAGCTTACATAAAAACATTTTAAATATGTCGAATATATGCCACAATAATTTTTGTTCAATATGAATCGTATTTTTCCAAGATTTTTATCTGACGTACTTCCAAGGACGCCCTGTATAAAGCTCAATTCGCTGGACCATCTTACCAATATAACTTTCTACTAAATAAAAGACACTAGTCATTTAAAAATACCCTGTGACATCAAAAAAAAAGTAAAAATATTCGTCTAAACTCGGAGAGAGAAAAAATCATCTACGTCTCGAAAAAGAATGGAAAAATAAATGTTAACAGAAACACACTGGTACAAAAATAATTTAAAAATTCCTATAAAGTATATTTTATATATATATATATATATATATATATATATATATATATATATATATATATATATATATATATATATATATATATATATATAAACGAATGGTTTTGTTTAGCTTTAATAATATTGCGGGTTATGCAATTTTTTTAAAGCTCATATTTACTTGTTCTCTCAATATATATATATATATATATATATATATATATATATATATATATATATATATATATATATATATATATATATATATAGCTATGAATAATTTACAGATTTTTTACATTATTTATATTTATATAAGTTTCATATTTTTTGCCATTTTTTTGTTCCACAATAAAAAGCGACCGGCATCTTTTTTAGAAACCTGACTCTTCTCTCTAATATACAACAGCTCCCACTTCTATATCTACTATCTTTATCACAAAAAAATATCTATCGTACAACATCGACCTTGACAAAAAAATCATTTTTCTAAAAATGTGCCGGTTAAGAACTCGAAAAACTTCCCGTTTAGTTTAAGGGCTTTCTTTTCAAACCCCCCTGTTAATATCGGGTTAGTTATAGATGCATATTTATGTATGAAGAGCATTTCAAAATTAGGAGCCGATCGGTTACAAACAACATTGATTAGTTTAGTTAGTTTAACTAATCTGTTGAGAATATGACCGTAATATTGTCCTCAGTTTAGTCTTATTTGCCTTTATATCATTGTCTGTAACAACGAGTGTGCCAATAAGCGGTAAAGTTCGATACTGCTGAAATTCACTGTCAGTTGTGTGAAACTTATGAGTCTACCGCAATGAGTGGAGCCTTTCTAATGTTCACACCGAAACAATTGAAAAATTCGTATCGTGCAGCTTATAGTCCTGATCTTACACCCTACTACCATGTCTTCCTACAACTCAAGAACTGGCTCGCATCTCAACGACTCGAGTTAACGAAGAGTTGAAAACCTCCATGCAAAACTGGCTGAAATTCCAAGCGGTGGAATTTTATGAGGAGGATTTGAATTGCTTTACAACATTAAAAGTGTTCGGAACGGAGTGGTGACATTGTAGAAAAATAAAGTAAACATGTGTAGGTACGATTCTTCTAGATTTCTTCTACGTGTGCTTCTGTTTCTCCGATCATCCTGCTTGCTTCTTGAGAGCTTGTTTCGAGAAATGACTTCTTCGGAGTCTAGCAAGAAATTCCGAATTCCGCACGATGCCGAAGAAGTCAGTTTTCGGAACAAGCCCAGAAGAAGTCAGCGAAAGCAAGCATCACTTTTCAATCGACACACTGTGGAAGTTTCCTACTAAAATAAATACATATGTATATATTTAAAACATTGCCCAAAAGACATATTAAGTAGAGTTTTTATAGCTGGAACCCATTCCCTACGACATAAGAGCAGCCGTTTAGCACCGGTAAGTCTCTATAAAAAGAAGCTGCCACCTGCTTTAGAAACTTAGTTAGAACGTAATTTGAATTACAATATGACTTAATTTCACATGTCTTGCACTACAGACCGTGGAACTTTTAGTTGCTTTATGCGATTTTTGTAGCGTGAAGCGACCGACTTAAATTATGCGCTTTAATTGGTCAAGAAAGTGGTGCCATCTATTATTGTGGCTTTGAAACAGATTTCTTTTTTTACATTGTCCTAACATGATTACCAACAAATTGAATTAAAAGATATTCAGGACAGAATTAAGTGAAAATTATTGAGACGAATATGACTTACAGTGGACGAAGCAGGTTTCTGTACGATGATGATGATATGACGACATAAAAATTACTGAAAAAGACAAGTTGTAGAGTATTTCAGATGCATGCTCGATACAAATGCAAGTAGAATGAATCACTGTAAAAAATGTCACAACATATGTATTTCTAATAATTCAGTCCGTTTTATATTGTACGCCAAATTTTCTTTACAATTCTTCAGTTCGAGACAATTTATTTAAGAGTTAACTAACTGGCGCTTAACAGAGGTATATAAAGAAGTACCTTAATACTGGTAGTTTTTCGTAACATTATATAATTTACAAAAAAAAGCAACTAGAAAAGTAGCAATAAATTACAATAATTTGAAAACGTTTTTTCAAAGCAGACTTTTTTAAGGGCTAGGCTAGTATATTTTGTGGTTGGAAACTTTTAAGAGTTTGGTACTGAAAAATATAAGTATTGTGCCAAATAAAAAAATATTACGATATACTGGGTTGTCGAAAAAGTATCGAGCTTTTTTCTCATTAGATAGCTTTGTGTTACATGTCTCAGGTAATATAATAGTCAACTTAGAATACGACCAAAACAGGGCAAAAACAGAAATCATCGGTTACTGCTACTTAAAAAAAAAAAAAAAATACTTGAATATATTAAGGAAATAATATTGCAACCGCTGAAAAATTGGGGCAACACCCTCGAAAATGGGAGAATTGGCCCGTTTTTGGGATTTTTAGCATAAATTTATGGAAAATGAACTGATAGATTTTGATTCAAGAGATCAAAAAAAAACGAAAAATTTAAGAGGCTATGGAAGTCATTTGAACCTTCTGACCGACAGAAATTGGCCGTTTTTGTTGTTTTTTTTTTCTTTTTTGCCATTATGATTAAATAGGTGTACTTGCAAACTGTAAGCTAATTTTTTTTTACTTAACTCTGGAAGTATGTTCCACGGACATCACTTTAATTGATCCAAACATAATTTTAGTCATTTTTTACGTATTAGATATATTTTTCACTCCTCAAAATATTAATAAATTTTACCGATTCACGTTTTTTTCTTCTGACGGATTTTTTAAATAACTTTTTTCAGTATACTACTACCTTACCTAAAATATCAGGAAATGTTCCTTCGTCGCTAAGCTTTTATTTGAGGTACTTAAAAGCTCATTTGAACAATTTAGGGCCCGAGAAATTGGCTATTTTTTCTCGAATTTATTTTTTTTTAATGCAAATTTACGATTTCTTTTTTAAAAATTATTTTTTCTTCAGTTTTATAATATTTTCAGTAACCAAACTTATTTTTAATTATTATACACAGGTTACTGTACATGTTGAGCGGCTGAGGAAGTCATTTAGTCCATTTAAACGGAAAATGCTATAAAATTCGAGAAAAAAATTTAAAAAAAGTAAATTTTGATTAAACAAATTAAAGAGACTAAAAATACGCAAAATACCCAAAACGGGCCAATTCTCCCATTTTTGAATGTGTTGCCTCAATTTTTCAGCAGTAATTTTTTTAAAAAAATGTAGCGGTATCCGACGATTTCACCTCAAATCGCATTTGGACTGAACTATAAGTAGCATCGGATCATATTTAACGTCAGTTGAAAGCTGACTTTTGACAGTAGTAGACGTGCAAAAACTGTTTAATTTAGAGCATCTTGAAGTTCAGTGAAATTTCTGCAAAAGCTCGCAACATTTTACAGTTTTATTTCGATAGAGGAACAGATGCTGCGCAGGCCTAATTCGGGTTGTTTATGGTCAAGATACGTTACCAAAAGTAACAGCCAAAAGATGGTCGAGTCGCTTTCTTTCTGGAAATTTTGATGTTAAAGATGCCTCCCACTGTTCGACCAATCACAGAAAAAGTTGATAGAATTTTGACAAAAGTTTAGCAAGACGTAAGACACGTAAGTAACCTTGACATCGCCAAGGAAGTAAACAACATACTACACGAAGCCATTTTAAATCGTTTGGAAAAATCCGGCTATAAAAAGAACCTCAATGTTTGGGTGCCAACTGATTTGACTCTAAAAAATTTACTAGCTCGAATTTCCATAGGCGAATCTTTACAGAAATGTAACGAAAATAGAGCCAGTTCTGAAATGGTTCATAACGGGCGATAAAAAGTAGATCACGTACAACAATAATGTGCAACAGAGATCGTGGTCGAAAAAGGATGAAACTCCAAACATGATGGCAAAGCCTAGATTGACGTGAAAAGAGATAGTACTGTGTTTGGTGGGAAAAAAAGGGAATCGTGCATCATGAGCTGTTGCAGCTGGGCCAAACGATTAATTCTGTACTCTACGGTTAGCAATTGACAAGACTGAAATAAGCGATTGAAAAACACTCGGCTAGAACTAGTCAACAGAAAGGTTGTCGTCCTCCACCATGATGCCAGATTATACACATTTTTGATGACTAGGCAAAAATTGAGAGAGCTTGGAAACAGGAAGTTTTAATGGATCCACTGTATAGTGCGGACCTTGTACCGTCAGACTGCCATTTGTTTTGGTCTCTGTAGAACTCCGAATGGCACTAAGTTAGTTAGTGAAAACTACTTGTCACAATTTTTTGACCAGAAACCACAGAAGTTCTACAGAAAATGACTTAGGGTCATGGAACAAAATGGCACATATTTAGTGTAATAAGGTCTTTTCAAAATATAAAAAACGATTGTCTCAATGTTGACATTAAAAGGCTCGATACTTTTCTGATAGCTGGTCTTTAAAAATTGTTAAAATAAAATACGTGTCCCAAAAAAATACTCACGTACTAAACTTAACATTGAAAAAAGCTCCGTAGTGCGCGGACAGCTTGAACTCTGTACATTATGGGAGTTATTCAAAATTAACCGGTTTCCCTACCGGCACCACACGATCAATTTTGGGTACTATTCACTGCTATGCTTACAAATAACCGAGTCAATGTCAACTGTAACTTTTTTTAAGCTTGTGTTGATGGTAAAACGTGAAAATATTACAAAGTGCGTATTAATTTAAATCTTGGATGCGAACATTGCTCAAAATCTGAGAAATAGGGCCACCCGTCAATACCACTTGCCTTTTAAGTGTAGCTAGGAATAGCTGAACACGTTTCATCTTGTTATGTTTGTTGTATCGTTTGGTTAACACGGACAAAAAAGAAATTCGTGGCGTAACCGAACATATTTTTTTTTTTTAAAAAAAAAGGGGGAAACGGAATGGTAAACTTAAGAAAATCTTAACACATATTACGGGGAATCTGTGCCTTCCTTAGGTTGATTTACAAATGGTTTTAACACTTTTGAACGGGCCATGTAAGCACGGAGGACGGAGAACGTTCCGGATGGCCACTATGCTAGAAAACATCACAAAAATTCATGATATGGCATTCGACGCCGCGACGATAGGAGATTGAACGTTGTTCTGGTCTTGGGCATTTCTATTAACCGTTGTCAGAATATCTTGCATGGACACCTACACACGAGAAAGCTCGTCACAAGGTCGTGATTACTCTCTATCTAAATCTATATAAATTCCTTTATCTGATCTGGGATTATTGTTGCTTTTCGAGCTAATTAAACCGCATCCAACGATCAGTAAAATCGAATTCAAGCTGCCCGCGAGCATCTAGAACTATAATTGATAAACCGATGGCATTCAACGTTAGTCTTAGTACATTTATATTGCGATACATGCGCCTTTAATAATTTGCTTTTATTTGAAAGTTACAACCAAAAATCACATAGATTTTTTTGCGCTGAAAAAGCATCAGAAATTTCATAAACTGCACTCTGAATATCGCAAACTTCTCCAGCTTCTTCAATTGATGTGTAGTGTAGTCACGTAACTTTTTTTGTAGTACAGGTATTAATGTACATAACAATTGAAAGTTGCTGGAAACAGCTGTTTGGTGTTGTTGAGTTGAGGTTATATTCATAAAAAACTTCGATCATGATACAGTACCGCATTTACTAATTTATTTTTTAATTAGTTATGTGGTTTATATAAATAGTTCCTAAAATCCAAGCTATACCGCCCTGGAAGAAAACTGCCTTTTTTTATAATATTTTAGGTTCGCGATGACTTTGATAACACAGGCCAACATTTATTAAACCCTGAGACCAGACTAGACTTTTTCGAAGGTTTTTCGTGCACTGAATCCAAATCCTATCGCAGAATTGTTCCATCACATCAGGTTTTCGAGATATCCTAATTTAAAATGCAAAAAACACGGTTTTTCGCTATATTCAGGATTATATTACACCGCAAATTAATTTTTCTCCACAAAACTCGTTGCAGCATCTAAAAGTACTACACTTCCCTTTAAAAATACATTACAATATCTGAAAAATTCAAAATGTATTTTTACATTTTGAATTTTTCAGATATTTTTTTTCTTCTCGAAGAAATCGTCCGTTGAAATTAATTAGTTTGGCGGTTTCGTTAGTACCATACCAAAAAAAAAAAGTTGAGCCGCGAAGGTTTTCATAAGAAAAGGAAATAATTTCATTCTAATTAGCTGTAAAGCATAAGAAAAAATTAGTAGAAAAAAAATGGAGTCAAAACTGCCACGTCCTCGTTTCGTGACTCTGGGTTCGGCTGAGAGCGGTAATATGCGATTGTTCATACAAAAAACTTGCCGAAGTTATTTTACTTGAGGGAAAAAATATAACAAATATCGAATTTTATAGTAATTCAGACTCTTCAGAATTCCGACCCGTCATATCGGATCCGCCATTTTGAATTTCTTAAGGTTAGGTACAAACCATGACCCGATGGGGTTAAAGCGACAACAAATTCGGATTCAGCGTCCTGAAAATCATATAATTACACTACTCTTGCCTGCCGAATCAACTTTTTTTTTGGTATAGCTGTAACGAAAACGCCAAATTAGTTAATTTCAACAGACGATTTCTCCGAGAAAATATCTGAAAAATTCAAAATGCATTTTGAAGGGGAAGAGTAGTACTTTCAGATGCCGTAACGAGTTTGGTGGAGAAAAACTAATTCGTGATGTAATATAATCCCGAATATAGCGAAAAAACCGTGTTTTTTACATTTTAGGTCAGGATATCTCGAAATCTGATGTGATGGAGCAATTCTGAGGTTGGATTCGGATTGAGCGCACCAAAAACCTTTGGGAAAGTATACTCTGGTCTGGAGTTTCATCAAATTTTGTCGGCCTGTGTAATTCGCCAATAATTTCTTAGTTCAATTTAAAAAATAGGCAGTTGGGATACTAAGGGCGATAAGTATTTGTATTTTGGAAACTACAATAACCATAAAATTAGTCAAAAAATAAAATGGTGACTATTACTGCAGTCGCAGCAATATAAATTTTGAAAGAAAGAACAATACAAAATTTGAGTACTACTTTTACCAGCACAGCCATTATTCCTTCAAACGAAACTCTTAAAAATTAAAATCTCATTTTTATATATAATAACGACATTCAAATAGTATGCCTAACATTCTGACTAAAAGAAAAAATAAATAAATAAAACCGGCCCCAAAATGCTTTAGGAGTATACGTAACTATTATTTGCCACTTTATTTTTGGATTAATCTTGCGATTTCATAAATAATCTGTTAGTTAAATTCAAGCAAGTAGTGCCGTGAATAATGCAACAACTTCTTTTTAAAAGTGTTAACTTGTCATCATTAAGTGGCAGTTTCGCAAAGTAAAACGAAAATCATACATATACAGTGTGTGTTTTAAGTTGGGAACTTAATTTAACCTGATTGTATCGCTAAGATAAATCACGTCACCAAACATCAATTAAACAAACCCCCTCCCCCCATAAAATTGTACCTAGTACGACCCCAAAGCAAGTATTTCAAAGTATCACCTATCCATCTTTTTTTTTGATTATCTGCACCTAGAAAATACAACGCGAATACAATATGAAAAAATTAGAATTCAGAGTTTTATTAAAGGCGTGCTATACTGCTTTTGCAAATTAGGTTTTACTACTACACACTTTATAAAAATAGATAGTTACCGCATAAAACAAGCTTTAAAGGTTCAAGTTAACAATCTGATTAAGTAACGCCTCTATTATGTATTTATATTGCGTGTAGGTTGTATCTGGCCAAGTCACTTATTTTAACGAGTAAAATAACCTATTAAAAGATGTCCCACCTTAAAAAAACACTCTACACTCCCTCTCACTGCCATAAATTGTATTTCAAGGTCATTCTTCGGGTATTGGTCAACTGTGGATGGAATATGCCATCCACAGTCTGCCAGTCACAGTACCCCGCCAGGTATACTACTGCGAACAGCGTACACAATAGAGCTAAGTTTGTCTTCTGTCGTCAAAAGTTGAGTAAAGTAAGAAAACCGTCTTGTAGTGTTAGCGTTGTTTGGAGTGCGGAAAAGTGCGTAGGAGGTTTTTGTTATTAAAATTATTGCAGCTACCGATAAATTCATGTTTAAATGAATAACTGATCATTTAATAACGGGAAAAATAAGACGTTGGTTAGAAAGTTACGTTTTATCACTAGTTAAATTATTTATTTTTTTTTTAATAACATTTGCTCGAATTATAGATAATCTCGCAAGTCATCACAACACTACATAAAACATAAAATGGCAAACGTGTTACCGACGTTTCGTCTTAATGAACAAAGCAGGGGCGCGCATTTTGGGGCCCCGATCGTTAGCTACATCTCGATATTGCTGTTTTCGGTGACATTTTTCCGTTGTACCTTCTTCCTCTTTCTAGCAAAAAAGAAAGCCTTTGTGGGAACAGTAAAGTTCCTGTATTATATAATATAGTCTTGTCTTTGTTTAGTACACTTTTTTCGCACTACTTTTTACGTCGTCTCACTCCGTTCACAGGTTCACGACAGTTCTCGGTAAATAGGTTACTAATAATTACTAATTCCGATTTTAAAATATATGCATCTCACTTCGCTTCTTTTGCTGTCTATAAGAAAAAAAAACACTTCTTCTTCTCTCTTGATATACTTACGTACATATATATATATAATCATTTATATCAACTTTTTTGACTAGTATAGTTTTTTTTTCCTTCAACTGCGTTCGTTTCTTTATTTCTTTTTATATAAATAAATAAAAGTATTAGAAGTCCGTTTATTTTTAAATTACTAAAAATAGTTTTTTTTTAAGCACTTCTCTTTTATATTAACTATATTGTCAATGTATCTCACTTGTTCGCCGACGCGGAGGGGGGCACCTAAAATTTCTTTTATAAATCGTCCGAGTAGTACTGTACTTTTTGGTTCATTACGGTCTCCCAGGCTATAAAAAAAAATTAGTTAATTAAAACAAAATTTAACAATAAAAAATATACGATGAGAATAAAACACTAAATTTTTAGTAAGATTTTCACTTTTACTGATTTTTTTACTTGACACGAGTTTCGCTAAAATATTAGCTTTATCAAAAGTATGTGTATGAAATGTGTTATAAGTAAATACGAGGCTGGTTTGAAAAGTCCGTGCAAAGTCCGAGAGATGGCACCACCGGCGCGTATCGAGGTCATGTTTAGTTAGTAGCATCTCTTGAATGAACGCACACCAAGTTTCAGCCATATTGGTCTATTTCTTTGTGTTTGGCATTCGTGTGAATCAAGGAAGTCGAGTGATTTTCAAGAAATGGACGAAAAAGAATTTCGTGTGGTGATTAAACATTACTTTATGAAAGGCAAAACGCCTCAGGAGACTAAAGAGAAGCTTGATAAACATTATGGTGACTCTGCACCTTCGATTAGAACAGTTTATAAGTGGTTTCAAAATTTTCGGACTGGCCATATGGGCACAAGTGATGCTGAACGTTCTGGACGGCCTGTGGAGGTTACGACTCCAGAAATCATTGATCAAATCCATGATATGGTGATGGATGACAGAAGAGTTAAGGTGCGTGAGATTGCTAGTGCTGTGGGCATCTCGACTGAACGGGTACATAATATTTTGCATAAACATTTGGACATGAGAAAGCTATCCGCAAGATGGGTGCCGCGATTGCTCACGCTTGACCAAAAACGGAATCGTGTGAAGTGTTGCAAGGATGGTTTGCAGCTGTTCCAGAAGAATCCGGAGGACTTTAAGCGTCGTTTCGTCACTGTGGATGAAACATGGATACATTACTATACTCCTGAGACCAAACAACAATCTAAACAATGGGTTACCAAGGGGGAATCTGCACCAAAAAAGGCGAAGACCGTTCCTTCGGCCGGAAAGGTTATGGCGACTGTCTTTTGGGATTCGCAAGGGATAATCCTCATCGACTATCTGGAAAAGGTAAAAAACTATTACATGTGGATATTATTCATCGTTATTGGACCGTTTTGAAAACCGAGCTGCAAGAAAAAACGCCCGCGATTGGCCCACAAGAAAGTCCTTTTCCATCACGACAACGCACCAGCACACACCTCAGCAGTTGTGGTCGCAAAATTAATGGAAATAGGATTCCAACTCGTTTCACATCCCACCTATTCTCCAGACTTGGCTCCCTCGGACTACTATTTGTTCCCAATTTGAAGAAATGGCTGGCGGGACAAAGATTTTATTCAAACGAGGAGGTGATTGCAGACACTAATGGATATTTTGCAGACTTGGACAAATCCTATTATTCGGAAGG
>CM032448.1:116980135-117132501 GCA_019049505.1 Pachyrhynchus sulphureomaculatus | reverse complement strand
AAACGTAACAAAATTCAGCCATTTCTGAAGAAGTTGATCACGGGCAATGGAAAGTAGGAATCATAAAAGAAGTTTATACTCTTACTTGAAAAAGTAAATGCTATTTCAATGTGCGAAGAACTCAGATAAATGACAAACTGACATTCCTCTTCCCTTTTAACTTCAGAAGTCGTTCAGGTAAGCCGATGGTAATCCAAGTTCCTTACCCATTAATAAATCTGACGTGCATACGAAAAAAAGGGATCTTTTTCGTTTTGTTTATTACTGAATCCCACTACAGAGTCCACAAGGCTTGAGTTACAAAATCCACTCTATAGCCTTGAGTTATCGCCCTGCGAAGTGTGTTAGTATAGCGAATTTTCCTTCATAGCTACGTAGATCGCTTAAAAAAACACCTCCGTATTACAATCGGATGCCTCTCTTTCAAACTCATTCATACTTTAAAAAAAATCCCCCATAAATTTTGAATAAAATTCTAATTAATTACCTCGGTTTTGATCAAATTTTGAAAAGAGTCATTCGCCTAAAACAAGAGAAAAAGGAAATAATATACAAAGAAAAATCAAACTTTTAATGGGACGCCACAACACAAAAAAATAACTAACAATTAACACACGTTAAACACTCTGCTATATTTTTTAGTTCTCTCAGTATATGGGTGTGCTTGTTATGCATTAATCTGCACGTGTGCACTGCAATT
Organism: Pachyrhynchus sulphureomaculatus; assembly: GCA_019049505.1. Lineage (NCBI taxonomy): Eukaryota > Metazoa > Arthropoda > Insecta > Coleoptera > Curculionidae > Pachyrhynchus > Pachyrhynchus sulphureomaculatus. Next base: position 117,131,801 of record CM032448.1, on the reverse strand, counting down.
CTCCCTGGCCCACCAACCCCGTGTTTTATCCATCATGAAGGGGCCGATTTCCTATTTATGGAATACACCCTTCGGTATAGATTCCAATATTTTGCCGGTCTTCATTACCTACCGAACGAGTGTGACGCTACTAAATACCCGACCAGACATTTATCGTAATCCAATAGCTTGGCTTGTCATTTTTAGGCCGCTCTCTGATTCGTCGGTGCGGTATCGTTTTTCTTGGTGTGCTCGATCCCGATTCGGTAACGAAAACACGCCATGCCGTACGCCTATATTTCAATGAAACCCACCTCACTTGCTCTGAGCCCGCGCAAGTCAAGCACACCAAGAAAAACGATACCGCACCGACAAATCAGGGAGCGGTCTTAGTCGAATGCGTTAACGTTGTTTCCATGAAATGTGAAGTGATCTTATAAGTGTTGCGTACGGAACACTAAAATGAGTAATAAAGGGTCTAGCCGTACTTCCATGGCGAAACTGCTCCCTATAGGAATCTATATCGTAACCTATGCTATAATGTAAAGGAGGCTAATAGTACTTAATACTTCTCTATCTTGATTAATCGTGAAGATATTTAAAAAATAAGCGGTCAAGTGCAAGTTGAACTTGCGCAATTAGTGTTCCGTACGTTGATTGCTTTTAAAATAAAATTTTTTGTTACAGATGTATAAGATGATCAGTGACTTCACAAAACATACCCCAAATGAGTTTTCAACAAAGTTTGTTTCCAATCTTTACTGAAATCTGATGACCTTGAAATTTTTATTTTTTTTACATACCAGAAAAATTATTAAAGGTAATGCACTCGTGATAATCTTCGTTCAATTTACACCCCGTGGAGAATATTCCGTAGTTTTTTCAAAATTTTTTGATAAGTACTTTTCGAGATAAGGCGCGGGATAGCGATTTTTCGCGATTTTTTAAAAATAATACAAAGAAAAGTGCTCGCAAGTATTACATTATATATACATTTTTTTACTCATGTTTTCACAAGCTTTCATTTGACACCACACTCGATGACCTAGTAAAAAATTTTTTTTTTCACTTCCGATTTCACCCCTCAAAACTAACCCCTTAAGTCAAAATTTAACTCTTAAAACTACATGGCTCTGATGAGGCCATCAATTCCTATATTATTACCAAATTTCAACTTTCTATGTCAAATAGTTTCGGAGAAAATCGGGTGTGACAGACAGACAGACAGACATCGAAGTGATCTTATAAGTGTTCCGTACGGAACACCAGAAAGTCTCCGATGATGACTTTTTTTCAAAGCGATATATCTAAGTAACTTTTAAGGCTATGAAAATAAAACTAAATGGCTATGTTATGGTACACACTACAATTTATTTTACAACAGTTACCTATGGGCCAAGCCTAAATAAAAATATTAGAAAAATACAATTTTCACAAATATCATCGCTTAAAAATTCTCCGAAACTTATGAGTATGAAAGACTTACGTATGCACTTAGTTACGAATGATTTCAGGAACAGCTTCCCGTGCGTTAGCGCTCCACGCGCCGATCAAGCCCGTATATGCATGCGATGCATGTACGTTTACGTACATGATTATGATTAGCGCATACGTGTGGTGCATTCTCGTTCTTCTTATTCACTCAGTTTCACAAATTCCTAATCGAGAGACGTGTTGTTTGTGTTAAGAAATATATAATATTCAGTGAACAAAGGAATGAAAATCCTTCTTTTTACAAGAGCTTGATATTAAGCCTCTATTGGTATTGTTTTGACATTAGATTTTGAGTTACACAAAACACAGTATTCATGAGTCGAAACTACCCTCTGAAACAGCAATATTATAAGGTCCTCATGGGAACTGTGACGTATATGAAAGTCCTCTTCATCATCACCTTAATATTCTTCCTCGTCCATCGATTCAAGTTGGAAGATGTCGCGTTGTTCTGTATCTATATCAATATGGGAAGGTCCTGCGCTTACGTCGTCAGTAGCCGATGAAGTTCTGTACGGTATTAATCGACATTTATTACACAAAACATCTCCAACTTTAAGTAGTTTCATGTGAGGAATGTTGTAATTACACACTTCATTTTCAGTTCGCGATATTTATTTCGTTTTCCATCCTTCCGCAATATAAAGCCATAATTATTACATTTCCCAGACATAGTCGAATTATGTTACACCACTCCTTTATTCATTGAATAATATATATTTTTTAATATAAACAACACGTCTCTCAATTAGGAATTTGTGAAACTGAGTAAATAGGAAGAGTGAGAATGCACCACAGCTATGCGCTAATCATAATCATTAGAGACCGGATTATATGCATTTGCATATTTTCATGTGCATTTGCATATTTAGACCGTTCTCACCGATTATTGCATATTTTACCCAAAATCTAGTAATGATGCATATTTTCCCTATATTTACAATATTTCTCGGTATTACTAGGCAACTGAATTGCTCAGGGTATTGTTAAAGTCGCCGTCTGCATTACCTGCAATAGTCTAAACATCGATTAGGTTATAGTGCCAAGGGAATACCCAAAATTACGACGGTATTTTATTCATTTGTTTCTTGGTCGGGATATTAGGTGATAAGTAGTTAGTTTCTAAGAATATTTGTTTGAGCGTGGATCAAATAAAAATTTCTCGAAGACAAATTTTTATTTTAAAACAAGATATCAGTTTTAACATTATTGTTGACGCGCTTGCATCAGTGTAGTCTTTTTGCAATTTTTAACGTGTTGTGTTAAAGTTTAACGTGTACCATGCCACCCGCAAAAAAAAGTGTCTCTTCGTGGGTAGCTGATTATCCTGGAACATTTACATACGACGGAAATGTTTTATATTGTCGAGTTTGCGAGAAAAATGTTTCGTGCACAAAAAAGTTTCAAATTGATCAGCATGTCAAGACAAGTCTTCATATCGCAGGATTGCAAAAAAGGCCCACGACAACAACTTATAACAGCAGTGATTTCACTTTTATAGGCAAACAAAAAAACCACTTTAGCATGAATTTATGTGAAGCATTGCTTGCAAGTAATATTCCTCTCCACAAATTTACAAATCCTACATTCAAAGATTTTCTGCGAAAATATTGCTTGAATCAAATATACCAGACGAATCAACACTGCGTAAAAATTACATAGCAACAATTTACCAACATGTTCTGGAAGAAATACGTAATGAACTTAAGGACGACATTATTTGAATTTCAGCTGATGAAACTACCGACAGTTGTGGTCGCTATATTGCGAATTTAATTGTGGGTGCATTAAGATTAGAGCCTTCTTCTTCTTATTTGATGGCTTGCAAAGAACTTGACAAGGCAAATCATCCTACGATCGCCAGATTTGTGAATGAGGGTATTAAAAAAATATTTCCTGAATCTTCTGCAGATGAAAGAGTGTTTCTATTTCTCTCGGATGCTGCTCCCTATATGATCAAGGCAGCCAAAGTCCTCCAAGTATTTTATCCAAATTTAATTCATGTGACGTGCTTTGCTCACGGAGTCCATTGACTCGCTGAAGAAGTACGATCCACGTTTGGAAATGTAAATAAACTGATTTCATCAGCAAAGAAAGTGTTTCTTAAGGCACCTGCTCGCAATAATGCCTATAAAGAAAAACTGCCAAATGTGCCTTTACCTCCCGAACCAGTGGTAACTCGATGGGGAACATGGATTGAAGCTGTACTATTTTACAATGAACATTTCGAGGCCATCAAAGGTGTAGTAAATGACTTTGATAGTGCAGAGGCTATGGCACTTCGTCAATCCAAGGAAGCATTTAACGATTCTGATATTTAAAAAAAACATAGCTTTGATTAGCACTCACTACTCACTTTTCCCATATACAGTCCCTGGCCAAATTATTAGACGCACTGTATTTTTTTTAGTAATTTTAAGTTTCTTAAGAGTTTTTATGCAATAATGGTATATTTAAACTACAATATTATTGATTTTTATTTAAAAGAATTGTTGTAGACTACATATTTGTATTTATTTTTAACATATGGCAACACTGTGTTGACAAAGTGATACATGAACGTAAATAAGTACAAACCTGTATCAGTCGCGATCGGAATCGAGTCAGGTACGGGCGTATTTCTGTGGCTTTATGGACTGTGATTGTTTGTTTAACAGTTTTATACTACTCAGTTATTAGTTTATTTTGTATGCAGTGTTTTAAAAAAGTAATTAGACTATTTTCATTATGGGTAGAAAAGGCGATCTTTCACCACGTAAAAAAGCTGAAGTGAAGGCCCTTGTGATTGCGAAAACATTTACAAACCGAGAAATATCACGAAGATTGGAGATTTCTGAAGCTAGTGTACGACGCATAAAAAAGAAAATTGAGTCAGGGAAGGAATTAAGCCCGAAAAGAAAGAAAAGATGCGGTAGAAAACCAATTTTCACTCCACGGTCAGAGAGATGTTTGAAGAAAATTTGTGTAGAAAACAGATTTGCTACCACAAAGGTAATAAAATCACAACTCCAGGATGCTAGCGTAAATGCTTCTGAGCGCACTGTTCGAAGAAAATTGAAAGAATTAGATTTTAAGGCCTGTCGCCCCGCCAGGAAGCCCAAGTTAACAGGTGCAATGAAAGCAAAGCGCCTGAAGTGGGCCAAACAATGGCAAGACAAAGATGTGGACTTCTGGAGATCGGTAAGATACAGCAATTTAATCAATAATTGATACATTATTATCATTTTCAGTTAAATAAAGCAAATAAACATGGAAGTTTATATATTTTTCCTATTTTTGGCAGATCTGCTTCAGTGACGAAAGCACATTCGAAATTTTGCAGAATAAAGCTCAATATGTGCGTCGTCGTCATGGAGAAAAGTTTCATCCTGATTGTGTCGTCCCGACGGTTAAACATCCCACCAAAGTGATGATTTGGTCAGTCATCAGCGGCAAGGGAACTGGACGTTTGTACGTCGTCAAAGGAATAATGAGGCAAGATCAGTACAAAGAAGTATTACAAAATCGGTTGATTCCGCAGCTCAGAGAATGGTTTCCAAATGGGGAACCATTCACTTTCATGCAAGATGGAGCTCCCTGCCACACTGCTCGGTCCTGTTAAAGCTTTTTTGGCAGAAAAAAATATCCCTCTGTTGGATTGGCCCTGATATGAACCCCATTGAAAATGTGTGGGAGCTGATGAAAAGAGAAGTGGCTAAAGATGTGATTACCAACAAAACCCAGCTCCTAGAAAAGATTATTCATGTGTGGAATCATCATCCTCAAATGCAGGAGACAGTACAATCTTGCATTGATAGCATGCCGCGCAGAATTAAAGCTTTGATAGCGGCTAAAGGTGGCTCAACTAAATATTGACTTTTACTAACATTAATTTCACTTTTCTTTAAAACTTAATAAACTTATGCTTTTCTAAATTAATGCTGTTTTATTTATGTCAAACAAATAGGTAATTGATTGGATAATATAAAAATAAAAAACAAATCAATTTAAAATAATAAAACGGTACAATATCACTCGGTAATTAATATTTTACATGAAATCTTGCAGTGCGTCTAATAATTTGGCCAGGGACTGTACCTGCGGGTATTAAAAAGCTTGAAACTCGAGGTTTGGCGTTGACCGAATCAATTCAGTTAACGAATAAAATCCGTCAAATAAACTCCACATTGCCAGATGTATTCCCGCGTAGAGTTAAAGAAAAGTTGGAAAACATTTTGTGCAATAACCCAGGCTTTGAACCTTTGTGTCAAATTGATAGTTTTATTAATGGGACGGGTAAACTTTTGCCAGAAACAATAAGTGCTAACATAGCACCCAAATTCAAATACTGCCCAGTTACCTCGGTGGATGTGGAACGGTCTTTTTCCACTTATAAAAATATTTTAAGTGATCGAAGACACAATCTTACTACCCAACATTTGGAACAATACCTTATTGTTTACGTGTACAAGAATACAAATGTTAAATAATTTTAAAAAATGTTAAATAATTGTTAATTAAATTTAAACATCGTCGATAACTTGTTAATTTTATGCCGATTTTGAAATAAAAAACTAAAAATTACTACTCTTATTATTATGTAATATTGCATATTTTGACACTTTTCATGCATATTTGCATGCATACGAGGCTGGTTTGAAAAGTCCGTGCAAAAATAAAAACTACTTATGTGTTTGGGGTAAACCTTTTTTATTTTTTCGACATAGTCTCCTTTTAGGCTTATACACTTCGTCCAACGATGTTCTAGTTTGTTGATCCCTTCCGAATAATAGGATTTGTCCAAGTCTGCAAAATATCCATTAGTGTCTGCAATCACCTCCTCGTTTGAATAAAATCTTTGTCCCGCCAGCCGTCGCCAAGTCTGGAGAATAGGGGGGATGTGAAACGAGTTGGAATCCTATTTCCATTAATTTTTCGACCACAACTGCTGAGGTGTGTGCTGGTGCGTTGTCGTGATGGAAAAGGACTTTCTTGTGGGCTAATCGCGGGCGTTTTTCTTGCAGCTCGGTTTTCAAACGGTCCAATAACGATGAATAATATTCACCTGTAATAGTTTTACCCTTTTCCAGATAGTCGATAAGGATTATCCCTTGCGAATCCCAAAAGACAGTCGCCATAACCTTTCCGGCCGAAGGAACGGTCTTCGCCTTTTTTGGTGCAGATATCCCCTTGGTAACCCATTGTTTAGATTGTTGTTTGGTCTCAGGAGTATAGTAATGTATCCATGTTTCATCCAGTGACGAAACGACGCTTAAAGTCCTCCGGATTCTTCTGGAACAGCTGCAAACCATCCTTGCAACACTTCACACGATTCCGTTTTTGGTCAAGCGTGAGCAATCGCGGCACCCATCTTGCGGATAGCTTTCTCATGTCCAAATGTTTATGTAAAATATTATGTACCCGTTCAGTCGAGATGCCCACAGCACTAGCAATCTCACGCACCTTAACTCTTCTGTCATCCATCACCATATCATGGATTTGATCAATGATTTCTGGAGTCGTAACCTCCACAGGCCGTCCAGAGCGTTCAGCGTCACTTGTGCCCATATGGCCAGTCCGAAAATTTTGAAACCACTTATAAACTGTTCTAATCGAAGGTGCAGAGTCACCATAATGTTTATCAAGCTTCTCTTTAGTCTCCTGAGGCGTTTTGCCTTTCATAAAGTAATGTTTAATCACCACACGAAATTCTTTTTCGTCCATTTCTTGAAAATCACTCGACTTCCTTGATTCACACGAATGCCAAACAAAGAAATAGACCAATATGGCTGAAACTTGGTGTGCGTTCATTCAAGAGATGCTACTAACTAAACATGACCTCGATACGCGCCGGTGGTGCCATCTCTCGGACTTTGCACGGACTTTTCAAACCAGCCTCGTATTTCAAGATTTTTATGTTGCATATAATCCGGTCTCTAATAATCATGTACGTAAACGTACATGTATCACATGCGTGTACGGACGACGCGTGGGGTACTAACGAACGGGGAGCTATTCCTGAAATCATTCGTAACTAAGCGCATACGTAAGTCTTGCATACTCGTAAGTATTGGGGAATTTTTAAGCGATGATATTTGTGAAATTGGTTAGTAAAATAATAATAACGATGACGTTTAAATGCGTTATTGTAACGATCGTAGAGAACATGTCCACTTACTTTTATTTTTTTTTCAACATGTTGCACCACTTGGATTTTAATAAAACTTGACACGCTGTTAGGCGACACATAGACAAATATTATATATTTTTTTTCAAAGTGATCATTCAATTAGATCTGATAGAAATTGATTGATCAAATTTTTATTTGCATTTTTCTAATATTTTTATTTAGGCTTGGCCCATCGGAAACTGTTGTAAAATAAATTGTAGAATGTATCATAACACTGCCATTTAGTTTTATTTTCTTAGCTTTAAAAGTTACTTAGATATATCGCTTTGAAAAAAAAGTCATCATGGGACACTTTTTTTTTAAATATCTCCACGATTAACGAAGGTAGAGAAGTAATATCTTCTATATTAACTACTATCAGCCTCCTCTACATTATAGCACAGGTTATGATATAGGTTCCTATCGGGGACAGTTTCACCAAGGAAGTACGGCTAGACCGTTTACAGGTAAGAAGCCGATCTTAATATTACCATCGTCATTTGCTTTGCGAGTGGACTTGTTCATAAGGATAGAGCAATTGTGGTGCAAAACTAAACCGTTAGTCTAACTCTCGATTTTGAGCCGGGAGTATATTTAAAAGCACACAAACAACATTATTAGTTATTAAAATAATGACATATCGATAAAAAAAAAACCGGTCAAGTGCAAGTTGAACTTGCACAATTAGTGTTCCGTACGTTGATTGTTTTTAAAATAAAATTTTTTGTTAGGGTGGTATAAAATGACCAGTGACTTCACAAATGAGTTTTCAACAAAGTTTGTTTCTAATCTTTACTGAAATCTGATGACCTTGAAATTTTTGTTTTTTTTATATACCATATAAATTATTAAAGGTAATGCACTCGTGATAATTTTCGTTCAATCTACACCCCGTGGAGAATATTCCAGAATTTTTTCGAAATTTTTTGATAAGTACTTTTCGAGATAAGGCCCGGGACAGCGATTTTTTCGCGAATTTTTAAAAATAATACAAAGAAAAGTGCGCGCAAGTATAATATTATATATATATATATATATATATATATATATATATATATATATATATATATATATATATATATATATATTTTACTCGTGTTTTCACAAGCTTTCATTTGACACCACACTCGATGACCTAGTAAAAAATTTTTTTTTCACTTCCGACTTCACCCCCCTAAACTAACCCTTAAGTCAAAATTTAATTCTCAAAACTACATGGCTCTGATGAGGCCATCAATTCCTATGTTTATTACCAAATTTCACCTTTCTATGTCAAATAGTTTTCGGAGAAAATCGGGTGTGACAGACAGACAGACAGACAGACAGACAGACAGACAGACACCGAAGTGATCTTATAAGTGTTCCGTACGAAACACTAAAAAGTACAACAAACACACAACTTCCACTCATCCAACGAAATTAGACATAACGTGAATAAAAGATGTACCTTTCTAACCCATATTATATCCCATAGGTTGCGCCACTAATACTTGCTATTTTGAAAAAGTCCCGTTTACTTTCAGACACACACATACAATCCTCAACGCAAAGCGAACGACAGTGGTAAGTATGCAACAGACACACAAGCACGTAATGATTGGGTAAAAAAGGAAAAAATAAACACATGACTTTGTACGTATCCCATAAGTGTGACCTTTTATTTTTGACTACCGACAAAAGACGAGGTTCCTATAAAGTAGAAACCCCTCCTCGATAAATGATTTACATGATGTAAACTAAGGTGAAGAACACCAACTTTCTTACCTTTCCACTTCTGTTTCCAACACCGAACATAATTTCACACAACCTAAATAAATTCAACGAAAAACAAAGTAATATAGTAAGGGCGTGGTCTTTATTGTGACCCGTGCAAACGCGAATACTCTTATATCAAATATCTAAACAAGTTTTAGCCGAAATGCCTACTTCTATAACGATAGCAGTGAAATAATAAAAACAAATAAATCTAGTAAAAATGTTTAGCAAAATGATTCGGCTAATCATTTTTAGGTCGAGTGGGTGATTTACAAAAATATAAATGATTAAGACGCATCTTATCAGTAAAAACGTAACCGTTTTAACCAGCTGTGTACCGAGTTGATACTGAATAAATATGCGATTTTTTAAACAATGGGTAACATGAATATTGTAAAATGGTAATGATTAGGCTCCGCTCAGACGTTCAAATGGATTAGACGATCAAATTTTAAACGATTTTTATTGTTAGTCTCACTGCATCGGGCAGTTTATTCTGTAGGATGAGGCGTAAACGAAACGGCAAGCTGAACATGACACGAATGAGCGACATGCATTTTTAGTTTCCGAAGTCCCAACCTCATTATGGATGTCGTGCTTTGTCTTCTTCTGTCAATTAGAAAAAGAGCATTTCAACTGGATAATAAATCTATAGTACAAATTACTTGTAATAAAACAGACCGCAATGGACTAAAACATATACAAACTTATCGATGGACCACTAAAATCATGTCCTTTTAGCCGATGAATCAAAATTCCTAATTTGTGAATGTTATTCTCACTATATAACTCAAAAATAATAAGTCCGCAGGGGTGGATGGTATCGTGGCCGAAATGCGTAAAGCGACAGGAGACCAATGTTAACTTAATCCAGGAAATATGCAATAGGATCTGGACAACAGGTGAATGGCCTAAAGAATGGATACAATCAAAATATATATATATATATATATATATATATATATATATATATATATATATATATATATATATATATCAACCACTCAAAAAACTTGTTGAAAACTACAAAATTCGTTTATGTCACAAATCATATAATCTGCTCTCATCCAATTTTTGCAGGCTTAAAACCAAAATTCCAAATAATAAAAAAAGTAACATAGTCTATGAAATCAAATGTAATAACTGCGAAGGAATATACTTTGGGCAAACAAGCCAATACCTAGAAAATAGAATCAACGGCCATAAGTATAACAAAAAAAAACAGTTCAGCTCTTACAATTCATGAAATGAATAAAATTCATACCTTTGATTTTAAAAACATCAAAATTATCAAAACCGAAATAAATACCAAAAAAAAGAGAAGTGCTGGAATCCATTCACATACAAAAAACATCCACTGCAATCAACGGAAAATCAGATGTAAACAACCTAAACTGTATATACCTATCAGTCATATAAAGTCCTTCATGTTAAGTGTTTTATGGCATTGGTATAACAATTAAAGGCGAGTCGAAAGATTCGCATTTTTAGAAGTCCCCAAAAGTGTTCTTTATATTTGCTGTACCATCTCAAGACGCGTTTCGCCGTAACACGGCTCCTCAGTTGGGCTAGGTTCACCAAATACGAGAACACCATTTTCAGTCCTTATCCAGGTACTACTGTCATAGTTTTAAGTGTTTCATTTGTAGTATGTAAAAATATGTTTTTGACAATATTTGAAATAAATACCCCAATATAATGAGCTACTTTCTAAGGTAAGTCCTTCATTAATTTATACAATTAAGTGTTTTAAATTCAAAACTGCAAAAAGCTACAAATGTTTTAAACCCTGAAATGCACGACAAACAGATTAATTATTTATCTAAATTTAATTCTTCTAATTTCATCTTTTAGATTTTAGAGCAAATTTTGAAGAAGGTCGAAACGTTAATAAATATATGACAAATCCAAGAACGATCTAATTCCAAGAGAACACGAAAAATAAAAAAGATTATATATATATATATTTATATATATATATATATATATATATATATATATATATATACATACCTATTCACAAGAAAGGCCCACGAGATGTCTGTGAAAATTACCGAACTATCTCTATTATAAGTCATGCAAGCAAAATTACGCTCCACATCATTCAAGAACGACTGAAACGAATTCTCTTGCCTCAGATTCATCAAGAACAAGCAGGTTTTGTACCCGGTAGAGGCACAAGAGAACAACTAATTAATGTGAGACAAATGATAGAAAAGATCTACGAATATAATGTTCCTGTTGTGTTCTGTTTCCTTGATTATACAAAGGCCTTCGATACAGTACAGTGGGATCACTTATGGAAAATTCTTCAAGAAATGGAGACACCAGGCAATCTAGTCTTCTTAATTCACAAATTATACAGCATCAACATCGCTTAGGTTAGAGTTGAAAAAAATCTGTCTAAGCCATTCCAAGTCGAAAAGAGGGTGAGGCAGGGTTGTATCCTGTCTCCACTACTCTTCAATATACTCGTATATAGTGACTGGATTATTCGCAAAGCGACGGAAGAGTGGAATGGAGGGTTATTAGTAGGAGGCAAAAAGTTCTTGAAGGGGCCTAAAATGACACATTCCGTAGCTGCTAGATATATTAAAAAGTCGGTACCGTTTTTGAAGAAGTGGATAAATCGTTTTAATGAGACGAAAAATGTCGACGACTTGTTAAAACCTGGTTCGGTGGGCAAAGTCACCTCGAAAGTCGAAAAATGAATCGTGTCATTGTTTTCACGGGACCCGAAATTGACGCTGCATCAAGGAGCGGTAAAATTAGGAATATCGGGTTTGACCATTCGATAACATCTTCGTGCTCATGATGTTAAATTCCGAAGCACGTTGAAGAAACCTCGACTCGGCGAAAATCACGTCGCAAAGCGGCTCGGTTGGGTCCACAATAAGATACTAGAGTGGCTCACGCAATCGCCGGACGCCAACCTTTCTGAAAACATTTGGTCCCTTGTAAAGAGAAAGCTCAGAGGAAAGACCAGTAGTATCGTACAGCAACACCCCCTTAAAAAATCTAGCAACACATTTCAACACCATCTTTAAAGAATTCAATCCAACACAAAAAACTATAGACCTCACAAATAAACTTAAAAATATCTCCATCCCAAATAACGCCCTTCTAGTTTCATTGGATGTAACAAATATGTTCTCCAATCTCCCAAATAAAGATTGTTTAGAAATTATAAAAAACTATGCTACAAAAAAACATCAATATAACAATATTGAAACTGTTCGAATTTTGTATAACAGGAAATTATTTTCAGTTCAATAAACAATTTTTCAAACAACTAGATGGTCTTGCCATGGGGTCTCCTTTGCTAGCGGAAATTTTTATGTCAGAATTGGAAATTAATTTTCTAAAAACTCAACACGCAAAAAATATTCTTTTTTGGTTTAGATACGTGGACGACATCTTAGTATGTTTCCATGGAAATGATATTGAACTAAATTCCACTTTAAATCATCTAAATAATTTACACCCTAACATAAAATTCACACTGGAAAAGGAAACAGATAATAAAATAAATTTCTTAGATGTTACAATTTTAAAGAAGAGAAATAGACTAAAATTCGATATCTTCCGCAAACCAACCTTTTCAGATGTCACCATCCCAGCTGACTCAATACACCCTAACTCCCATAAACTGGCAGCCTATAGATTTATGATCCATAGAGCCTTCAATATCCCTCTTAGTAAAAATAATTTAAAAAAAGAACTGGACACGATCGAAAATATAGCACTCAATAACGGCTTCCAACCTAAAATAATTAATACCTTAATAAGCCGTAAACGAAAACAAATCACTTACAGCTTAATCTACCCTGTAAAAGAATACCGAGAAAAGAAAACATTCATACCTCCGACATATTTTGGTCCCATCTCGGATAAAATATCCCAAGTTCTCAGGGCCGGAAAAACAAGAATAGCTTTAAAACCCGCTCAAAAATGGTTTCAATGCCAAAGATAAAACGAATAAACACAATAAATTAGGAGTTTATAAACTTAATTGTCAAGAGTGCAATAGCTGTTACGTAGGCCAAACGGGACGGAATTTCAAAACAAGAGTCGCAGAACACAATGCCTCTTATAGGCTAAAAAAATGAAAAATCACACTTTGCTAAACATTTCTTAGAAACAGGCCATACTTTTCCCAATATCAATTGTTTACAAATACTCCATACGGCACCTAAAGGGTCAAACTAATTTCTTAGAATCCATAGAAATTTACAGACATTCAAAGGACCATAATATAAATTTACTGAATAGTCAATTAGACGTAGCAAATTCGGTTCTGTTCCAACTGTTTTAACACATAATAGACCCACATCTGGTCATCATATAAACATAAAATACCAAAAATCTGTTTTAGTCTTAGTTAAGCGTTTGACAATGTAGTTGTACTACGAAATCGCGATAACGCAATTGTAAAATCCTTACAAATATAATTTAGTGGCAGTTAACAAAGTAATTAAGTAGTTTTATTGTTAAAATGTACTGTCACAAAGTAACGGACAAATCAATCAACTCAGAGGATTTTGACTAAGTTGTCTCGCGAGATTCGAAAAATTTGGAGATTGCAGAAAAACTTGTTGACAGCATACCTCGAAGATGCCAGGCGATTATTGATGCAGTAGGCGATTGGACAATTTAAGATAATTGCGCCGTTGTTGGCACACCAAAGAATACATTGATGGTAAAAATTTTTCTCGAGACACGTTTTCCAAAAATATGTGCGGTCACGTTCTTATTTAACAAACTGCAAATATACTCGATCACTATCAACCATAAACAATAGAGATTTACGCGACAACGAAACTCTGGCTTAGTCTTCTGAAAAAACATCGCAAAGGTCAGATATTACTGTATAAGCTTTCATGAAGTACGTCAATGAATCTTGCTCTATAGCCGATCTCGTAACGAAAGCGTACTGATATAAAAATTACCTAACTGGCCCTGACAGTACCTGAATGCCTTTAACTCGTAAGCCATGTCCCCTCGTTTGGTAAAATTATTATCACTCGCTTTCAATGTCTGCCAGACCTATAAAAAAACCGCCCAATCGATTTTAACGTCTGAAGGGACCTTTAAAGATTTGTAATCTGCTTTCAAAATAATATATAATTTATTATGACCTAACTTACCTTTCCAGTTTATTACCGATAACTCACTTTTCTCAACACTTTTGCTGGAATTGCATCTATTAACTTTTTAAATTATGTAAATGAACTACCAATAAATTCATTAATATTGTTAAAACATTAGTTAAAACCGCAAAATATTTAAAATATTAGAAAAACAAATAAAAACGTCGTTAACAAGTGTTATGCAGAAATAAAAAGCCACACAAAAAATAACGAATCTTCAAATTTAGCAAAGCAAAAACCCATCAGCCAGCAGAGAAGCAGACAACTATACTGGTGAGCAAAAAAAAATCGACTCAAAATATTTGGCTTCATGTAACACGGATCCTAGAATTTAGTGTTCATATAGTTTTACGGATTTTAGTATCATTTGAAAGCCCATTCTATTCTCTTTCTAATGACACCAAATTCCATAGCATATCTCATGCTTTTTAGTGATTAAAATTATTGCAAAGGGAAACAAGGAGAACAAGGATTGGAAATAGGAGTCTTCTTCTTAAGACGCCGTCTCCTCACGAAGGTTGGCGATTCATGTAGCTCAACGAACCCTAGAAACTGCTGCTCGAAAAATATCACTCCAAACCATCTTCTCATGTCCTTCAGTCAAGAATTCTGTCGTCTTCCTATCGAGCGTTTGCCACTTATTTTACCTTCAATAATTAGACGTAGCAATTCGTACTTTGGGATCCTGATTATACGTCCGGAGTATCGAGTTTTTCTTATTTTTATGGTTGTTAAGAATTCCTTCGTTTTGTTCATTCTTTCCAGTACTTCTGTGTTTTTTATTTTCTGAACCCAGCAGAAGTGAAGAAGAAATGTACATTTCAAAGATTGCAATCGTTTTTTCTGAGCCAGAATCAAGGATCCAGCACTCACATCCATACAATAGCACGGAGAATACATACGCTCTCACCATTTTCATTCGGAGTTCGCGAATGAGACTTGTGCCATGGAAAAATTTATTCATATTCATATACACTACCGTCAAAAAGTATTTGCCCTCCTAGAAATTTCAATGTAAGTGCCAAAATTTAATACCTAATCAAACCCTTTTTTATTATATTAGGTAAATTTAATTGTTCCTAACAAATGTCCATCATAAAATTGTTTAGATAAGCCTTTTTGGTGAAATGACAAATTAAAAACCAATTAGAACAAATTTCCAAGTTTTGCATGATAATCGTTTTGAGGCAATTTCTGAGAATTCCAGTTGAAATAAGAACTCATTTCAAGTTTCTAGGGGTTATGGAAATTCCTAGTGACATTTTATAATAAAAACTATGCTACTATACCATTGCCCTTTTGGAAATTAACCATTCGCAAACAGTACTTTCTCAATGATACAGGCTCAATTGTTTTGTGAAAATACTAAAAACGAAAGAAGTTTCGGTTGAAAATCGGGCTCTGATAATTGCGAGACATCAAAATGGCCACTCGAGTCGACAAATCACGAGTGATATGCGGATGCCAAATTTTCTGCGGGACTTGGAATTCCAACCAAAAACGTTCAGGAAGGCCTCGAAAAACGACTCCCGCTGAAGACAGAGCTATAACAATATCCAGAAAATGTATTCGCTGCCTAACCGCACCAGAAATCACGGCTCACATAAACCTGGAGCGGCTCATCCCCATCAGCGTGACAACCGTGAAGAACAGGTTAGCAAAAGATGGACTACACTGGAGAACTGCAGTGAGGAAACCACTTTTTAGGCAAGCGAATAAACGTAAACAATTAGAATGGGCCCGAGAACATGAAAATTGGACATTAGAACAATGGAATTCCGTCCTTTGGAGCAACGAATCTAAACTCGAAATTTTTTGGTTCAAATCGACGAGTTTACGTGCGGCGGTCAGCTGGAGAGAGGATGTTGGAAGCCTGTCAGTTGCCTACAGTAAAACATGGTGGAGGTTCAGTAATGGTTTGGGGTTGTTTTGGCAACGGTAAAGTTGGAAAAATCTTTAGGATAGAAGGAATCCTGCGAAAAGAACAGTATCAAGAAATTTTGCTAACTCAAATGCTTCCTTCTGGAAGAGATATTTTTCAGGGGAAATTTATTTTTCAGCATGGCAACGACCCTAAACATTCTGCTAAACAAATTAGAGAACTTTTGGACCAATGGAAATCCGATGACGTCCTGGAAGTGATGACTTCGCCTCCACAATCACCCGATTTGAACCCCATCGAATTGCTGTGGGACCATTTGGGTGTGTTCGAAAACTCAATCTAACATCAGAAAATCACTCGTGGGAACTTTTGCATGCAGAATGGGTTAAAATAACCGAAGAAATTCTGAAAAAACTACTGGACAAAATGCCGAAATTAAAAATAAAGGAGGTCACACAGATGTGAAAAATCCTGGAAAATCATGAACATTTTTTTCTGGACTGTAAATAATGTGAAAATAAATAATAATTCATTAAAACTAAAAAAAAAATATTATCTGGGTTTGTCTTGTCTTGGGCCTAAATACCTAGGTAGGCAAATACTTTCTGACGATAGTGTATTTTACTCGGGCCTGTTCAATTCGGGAATATATTTCCTTTCTTGGGTTCCACTTGTCATTTATATCGGTTCCCAAATATTTAAATGTGGGGACCTGTTCTACAGTGTTTTCCCTGATTTCAAGGGATTCTGGTGGTAGATTTTTCTTTGTTATTACCATCCACTTGGCTTCTCTTATATTCATAGATAATCGAAATCTTTCGCTAGCTGTTACGACTCGATCGATAGGTTGCTGGAGATCTTTGATATTATTTGCTAATAGAACAGTGTCATCAGCATACCGTATGTTGTTCGGTGTATTTCCATTAACTGTTATTCCTTCAATGGATTCATAGATGACCTCACTAAATACAGCATCAGAATAAAGATTGAACAAAAGTGGTGATGCTTTCGGACTTTTCCAGCTCAATTTTAACTCCTACTAATTGATTCCAGTACAGATTTTTAATAATATTTAGATCTCTCTTGTCTATATTTGTTGTTTCTAGAATTTTTATTAATTTTTCGTGCATCACACAGTCTAAAGCTTTATTGTAATCTATAAAACATATATATATATATATATATATATATATATATATATATATATATATATATATATATATATATATATATATATATGAGGCTGGTTTGAAAGGTCCGTGCAAAGTCCGAGAGATGGCACCACCGGCGCGTATCAAGGTCATGTTTAGTTAGTAACATCTCTTGAATGAACGCACACCAAGTTTCAGCCATATTGGTCTATTTCTTTGTGTTTGGCATTCGTGTGAATCAAGGAAGTCGAGTGATTTTCAAGAAATGGACGAAAAAGAATTTCGTGTGGCGATTAAACATTACTTTATGAAAGGCAAAACGCCTCAGGAGACTAAAGAGAAGCTTGATAAACATTATGGTGACTCTGCACCTTCGATTAGAACAGTTTATAAGTGGTTTCAAAATTTTCGGACTGGCCATATGGGCACAAGTGACGCTGAACGTTCTGGACGGCCTGTGGAGGTTACGACTCCAGAAATCATTGATTAAATCCATGATATGGTGAAGAAGAGTTAAGATGCGTGAGATTGCTAGTGCTGTGGGCATCTCGATTGAACGGGTACATAATATTTTGCATAAACATTTGGACATGAGAAAGCTATCCGCAAGATGGGTGCCGCGATTGCTCACGCTTGACCAAAAACGGAATCGTGTGAAGTGTTGCAAGGATGGT
This sequence comes from Pachyrhynchus sulphureomaculatus, assembly GCA_019049505.1. NCBI lineage: Eukaryota > Metazoa > Arthropoda > Insecta > Coleoptera > Curculionidae > Pachyrhynchus > Pachyrhynchus sulphureomaculatus. The sequence continues at coordinate 117,113,568 of CM032448.1, read as the reverse complement.
TTGCAGCTGTTCCAGAAGAATCCGGAGGACTTTAAGCGTCGTTTCGTCACTGTGGATGAAACATGGATACATTACTATACTCCTGAGACCAAACAACAATCTAAACAATGGGTTACCAAGGGGGAATCTGCACCAAAAAAGGCGAAGACCGTTCCTTCGGCCGGAAAGGTTATGGCGACTGTCTTTTGGGATTCGCAAGGGATAATCCTCATCGACTATCTGGAAAAGGGTAAAACTATTACAGGTGAATATTATTCATCGTTATTGGACCGTCTGAAAACCGAGCTGCAAGAAAAACGCCCGCGATTGGCCCACAAGAAAGTCCTTTTCCAACACGACAACGCACCAGCATACACCTCAGCAGTTGTGGTCGCAAAATTAATGGAAATAGGATTCCAACTCGTTTTACATCCCCCCTATTCTCCAGACTTGGCTTCCTCGGACTACTATTTGTTCCCCCGATTTGAAGAAATGGCTGGCGGAACAAAGATTTTATTCAAACGAGGAGGTGATTGCAGGATTGGACAAATCTTATTATTCGGAAGGGATCAACAAACTAGAACATCGTTGGACGAAGTGTATAAGCCTAAAAGGAGACTATGTCGAAAAATAAAAAAGGTTTACCCCAAACACATAAGTAGTTTTTATTTTTGCACGGACTTTTCAAACCAGCCTCATATATATATATATATATATATATATATATATATATATATATATATATATATATATATATATATATATATATTATATATCCACATTCAGATCCTTTCAGGAATATCTTGAGAACGTGAGACATTACAAGCTTATCCAGCGATAATCGTTACATTTCACTGATTTTGACTTTTTAGGAATTGGGATGAAAGTCGACTTTAGCCAGTCAAGAGGGATTTGTCCAGTTTCATAGATCTTGTTCAATAAGATTACCAGTCGATTAATAAATGGATTTTCATCAGAAAATATTTCGAGAATTTCTCCCTTCATCTCATCTGGACCAACTGCTTTTCCATCCTTCTGTAGTTGTGTAGCACAAATAACTTCTCTTCTTGTTATTTTTGGCCTTATCTCATTTTCTCTGTTTAACTGTCCGTTGAAATAGAAAAAAAATTAAACAAATTTTGAATTTAACAATTAAATTTATCGATAAAAACCAAAATCAATATTTTGTATTACTACCCTTAGCCCTTATTACTGCTTCCAGCCGGTTTTTCATGGAGTAGGTGAGCTTTTTCACAACTGTCTGTGGAATTCTTCCCCACTCTTCCGCCATCGCAACCTTTAAGTGCCTCAGCTATGCGGGGACTGGATTTCTGGCTCGAACCCCTCTTCTTGAGCTCATGTCACCTGTGCCCGATTGGATTTAGGTCAGGACTCCGCGCAGAATAAAACAGAGCGCCATTGCTCTGAGGTCCAGTCGATATGTTCTCGGGCAAATCTGGGTCGCGCTTGTCGATGAGTTGCTGTCAATTTGAGTCCGTTAGTTGATCTCTTCGGAGGTAGGCTAGCTTCTTTAAGTCTTCTTCTGACTGTCCAATGACTGACAGCCCGACCACGAACTTGTCGGAGCTCCTGCTGGACCTCAACGCCAGTGACGTGATGATTTTTTAGAGTTGTGTTGACAATGAAGAGGTCCTCTCGCTTCAAAGTACCCCTTCTTCCTGATCCTGGTCTCTGTGTAAAGATGCTAGTTTGTTGGTAACGTCTGTAGACTCTGAAGACAGCTGACCGCCTCAGGTGTCGCTGTGCAGCGACTACACGTTGGCTATGCCCTTCTTGCAATAGGGAAATGACTTGCGCCGTTTCTTCCGGAGTGGTATTAATTTTCCGATGACGTAATTAGTGATGAATAGGGATTAATAGCGCGGAACGAGTACGTTGCTGAGCGAGCAAAAACGGCTCTATTGAGTAAAACCCGTTTAATCAATAAAACTTTTTTGGCAATCCAAATGTTTTAGGTATTATTGGAAAGAGTAGAAAATTGGCATTCTAATGAAACCAAAAATAATACCACCGTTTGAAAACGAAATTCAAGGATCGGTGTTAAGTGAAGCGACATCGTTTGAGTCGATTTTTTTGCTCGCCAGTATATTTTAAAACGGAGTACATATTAATGAAAAAAAAAGCACTAAAAGACGCAAAATCTGCCTAAAAACCTCAAATAATTAGAACAAACGAAACACAATTTACTAATTAAAGAACTCCTCTGAATCATTTAAAATATACTCCAATCTTAGCAAAAAAAGAAAAAAAAAACATCCAAGACAAACTTACCGTAATATTACTCTGATCACCCTGCCCTCCGAAAAATCCTTGTACAGAACTCTGCACTGGAGATCCACTAGTTTCCTTGCTTGTCGCGCCCCCTTGCTCTCCCTCCTTACACCCTTTACTCTTCCCCGCGTTACCGTTGGGCGAATTTTGCCTCTTCATTCCGTTCGGCGGTGTCAGATTCGCCACGCCACTCGCCGAAGGCGTATTTTGCGTAATAGCCCCGCATACAACGGGTGTGCTCTGCGCCAAAGCCCCGCCCGACGACGTTTCAATAGGTACAGTCTGTAACGCCACGCCCACCGAACCGTTTTTCTGCGTGGAAGAGGGAGGCGTTTTTTCGCGGGCGAAAGTCTCCTCGTAAGTTAAAGTCGATTGCACAGCCTTGTCACTTGTAGTCGTCACGTTTTGAGTGTGATAGCTCACCGTGGTGCTTATCATCGGAGGAGAAGTCTTCGTGATAGTGCCGGTGATAGCCGGAAAACTTTTTATGTTATGTACGTCCGGTACGGCGACACTTTTAACCGTACTGGTACTATTTAAACTAGGAGTATTCGATGAATTAGGCGTTTTTTCTTGGGGGCTAGTAACTTGAGATGCGGTATGAGAGCTTAAGGGGGTCTTTGGATCGGTTTCGGGGAATTTCAGGGGCACGGGCGATTTTTCTTTGTTCGAGGGGGCTGGTCGGTCTTGTTTTTCAGGGCTGGGTTTCTTTTTCTCACTGTTTTTGGCTGGAACAAAACAAATACTGTTATACTTAATGCTAGAACTCTTAGAAGCCCATGATGGGCCGAAAGCAATATTTAAATGTAACTTTTATGTTTAAGCACTAGAAATTGTGATTATAGAGAAGGTATATTAAAGAACTACCTATGTCAGCATAAGAAATGGGTCCGTCCATGGGTAGAGAGTGCACGGAGTCCACGTCGGACGAAGAATCGTTGCTTTTTTCGCTGTGCGGCATCGATCGGGTCGTTTTCACGTGGGGTACTCCTTGAAAATAATAAAAAAAAATAAGACAACTCTGAGATATGTAAAACTAAATGTACGATATGTTTTTACGTTGAATGTTCACTCATTTATGTTGCGAATTGTACTTTCAACAATAAGAAAGTAAATACAGTACAATAACAGCTAAAAAAACGGTAAAGTGTTTTTTTAGCTGTTCTTGTACTCTATTTATTTCCCGAACGTGCAGCTGCCGTATATTTGTGGTCTGCGCCCCGTCTCCTCCTCGGTCTTTAGGCATTTCAGTTTTCGAGTGACTCAGATACATCTTCTAGAACTGTAATGAATAACTTAGGAGAGATTGTATCTCCCCGTCTTACACCTTTTCCCATACGTATTTGTTCTGTACTAGGTTTTATGTACATCTCTGCATCTTTGATTAGGGTAGTGTATCTAGAATCAATTCTACAGTTGTTCAAGCCGTTGATGAGTGCCCACATTTCGACAGAATCAAAAGCCTTCTCATAGTCTATGAAGGCTCTGTAGAGTTCGAAATTGTATTCACTGCTCTTCTCTAGGATATTTCTCATTGTCTGTAAGTGGTCGCATGTGCTATAGCCAAATCTAAAAACATGTACAGGGTGGTCCAAATTGGATACTTTTAAAGGTAAACTCCTTCATCTAAAGGAGAAAGACGAAAACTGATGTCAGTGTCTGAGGCTCAATTTTTATGATAAACTCAATGGTGAAAATCGTATATCGATATCTAGTACCGTTTCAGATATACAGAGTGTTTTCCAAAAATCTGTATTTTGGAAAAATGTTTGTAATTCTTTTCCTATTGAAAATTTTTGATTTCTGTAAAAACATTCTCAAAGCACTTTTTCACGTGGATTTCAACAGTGTAAGTTACATTTTTTTACAACTAATATTTTAATAGTTATTAACGCAAAAATATATTTTTTAAATGGGATACCCTGTATATTTTATCCAAATAGAGCTTTAAATTGCTCAAATCTACTTCAAAATATAAAGGTTTTCAGTTTTTGCGCGAGTTTTAAATGCACATTTCGTGAAGTAGGCTTTGGACGGAGCGGTCATATGGTTTAAGGGGTAACACCACTGTAAAATTTTAAAAAAATGGAAAAAAAAAAAATTTTTTTGCTTAAAAAATCCTTTGAACCATGGAGAAAACGAGGAAAAAACTGTTATACGTGAAAGTAATTTGTTTCCTCGAAATTTCGAGCTATTCACCGAATATGTCGGGCGGCTTCGAAACGACTACCTGCATCGGATGGATACCTCCTGAGAAGGTATTGCTAATAATTTGCTTGTCGATTTCTAAGTTCTGTAATACATTAATAGATGTCGCTAGATGGTTTTTATGTAGTATTGGACTCATTTTCATACAGAAGCACGTTAGTACGTGTCATTATTGTTTCATGTCCATAACGCAATTCAAAACTTTAAACTCGTTTTTCTCGAAACACGTTTTTTCACCGCGGCACGCAGCATAACTCGAACAATTTTCAATATTTTCATTCGAATTTTTTACTGTACATTCAAAACAATATTTCGAAGTACAATATGTAGCGGATTTTCGATACGTTGCGTCAAAAATTTTGTATTGCCAAATAACTGTCATTTTTTTGGTCTAAAAATGAACGACATTATTCAAATACTCGCCAATCACTCAAAAATCAATATTTCTAAAATCCCCTACGTATTATACTAGCTATACCATTGTAGATTATATGTATTTTTTTTCATTTTACCAGGTGCAAATTTACGTGACCTACACTGCGTGCCGCAGAGCGCCTGAAATTTGAGATGCCTCGGGAGAATGGCTGCCATGCCACCATTTTGTAATATTTTTCATTCAAAAAATTTCGTGATGTTCTTCAATACATACTTATTAAGTTTCCCACATATTATTAGTTTGTTTAATTTCCTTCCATCAAAATAAAATTGTCGAAAAAAAAAAAAAGCGCTTTTTTTTTAGGGCAGTGCAGTGGTGTTACCCCTTAATTCAATTGTTTACTCGTAGTTGTCAAATTTTGCTTCAGGATCAGTTATTGAATTGTCAAATAAATCGCAATGAAGTTTGAATATTACGAAAAATGGGATATGATAGTGCGCTTCATACAAACCGGAGAAAATTCGGAAGCGGCAAGTAATTTGTACCACGAACGGTATCCAGAGAGGCGTCAACCTTTCAAGGATATATTCGCTCCATTGCGACATAACCTAGTTAATAGTGGCCAGTTTGAAAAGACACGAACCAAAAATTATGCATCAAACGGGGATAAGGAAAAATAGTAGTTTTAGGAACTATCGGAAATAATCCCAACACTTCAACTCGACAGTTAAAAGAATCCACTGGACTACCAAGAACTAACGTAAGTCGTACTTTGAAGAAGCACAAATTCAGGCCATATAGGACAAGAAAAGTTCATCACCTTAGAGACGGATATTTTCAACGGCATATGGATTTTTGCCAATGGTTTCTGGAGAATTGTAACCATGTTCCGAATTTTTCATGAAATTGCATTTGGACAGACGAAGCTTATGTAAGCAATGCAGGTATTTTTAACCGTTATAATTCTTATACGTCGACACAAGAAAATCCTCATTTAGTTGTGGAGCAAAGAAATCAAGGTAGATTTGGATTTAATGTGTGGGTAGGACCTCTCAGAGATATTTAGAAATGGGGCACCTCCTCATAACGCTGCAGTTATCAGTAATTTTTTATCGGCCAATTTCGACAATAACTGGATAGCCAACCAAGGTCCGAACCGTTGGCCGGCAAGGTCACCGAATTTAACACCCATGGACTTCTATCTCTAATTTTTAAATTGCCGACAAACACTAGGCAAGAGTTAGAAGTCGCAGTGATACAAAGTTTTGCAGCTCTCACTCCTCTTGAACTAACCAACTCGGTAAGAAGTGTCCAGAAAAGGTGTCGCCTATGTGTAAATGAAACTGGTTGACATTTCGAACATCTCTTATAGAAAACTGTTTTGTTTTAGTTTGCTCTACTCGGAATAAATTGTTTTATTGTTGTTTTGTTTTATTTTCTAGTAGTTTAAAGTACTATAGCATTTAGTAAATTTCATTGTAGTTAAGACTCTTAGAGTTAAAAACTGAAAACCTTTATATTTTGAAGTAGATTTAAGCAAAATATAAAGTGTGCTATATTTTTAGAATGGTAATTTAAAGCTCTGTTGGGTTAAGGAAAAATATACAGGGTATCCCATTTAAAAAAATATATTTTTGCGTTAATAACTAATAAAATATTAGTTGTAAAAAAATGTAACTTACACTGTTGAAATCCATGTGAAATAGTGCTTTGAGAATGTTTTTACAGAAATCAAAAATTTTCAATAGGAAAAAATTACAAACATTTTTCCAAAATGCAGATTTTTGAAAAACGCCCTGTATATCTGAAACGGTACTAGATATCGATATGCGGTTTTCACCATTGAGTTTATCATAAAAATTGAGCCTCAGACACCGACATCAGTTTTCGTCTATCTCCTTTAGATAAAGGGGTTTACCTTTAAAAGTGTCCAATTTGGACCACCCTGTACAGAATATAAGGTACCAATACATTTGTCCCTAATTGATTTTCATAAGGCATTTGATTCTGTTGAAATCTGGTCAGTTCTAAAAACCCTAGCGAATGCAAGAATAGATTCTAAATATATAAAAATAATAGAGAACATCTATAAAGAACTATCTATACATATTAAAACTGATGAAACAACTGTCACTAACAACATACCATTAAAAAGAGGAGTGTAATAAGGAGATACTATCTCACCTAAATTATTTATGATGGCCCTAGACGACGTCTTTAAGGAGTTAAATTGGGATGAGAAGGGCATCAACATCAACGGCACTAGACTGAGTCACCTTAGGTTTGCAGACGACATAGTAGTGATAGCTAATTATTTATTTATTTATACAATAAATACTTACAGAGCAACAACTCCAAATAGTACAATAATACAATACAGTACAATAATAACACCAATGAGCTATAGGAAATGTTGAACCAGCTGAATCTGTGCTAGGGTAGGTCTTAACATGAATTTTTAAAAAAATAAATTTATGAGCCCTGAAGATACCAACATACAGATAGGAAATAACTCCACAGAACGCGTCAACCAGTATATCTACTTAGGTCAAACTATTAAGACCGGAAAAGAGAACCAGCATTCAGGAATTACCAGGCGAATAAGGCCGGCATGGGCAGCTTTCAGGAAACTAGGACATATCATATCGAAGAAATGCCCTTCCAACGGCAAGCCTTGGTTTGACCGAAAATGCAAAGAAGCGGTTGCTTCTAAACATCTTGCATACCGACATTGGCGTGAAAAACCTAACACCATAAATCATAACACCTTTGTTCGTGCCAGGAACAGATGCAAAGAAATTATCGACGGAACCAAGGAGGCACACAATCAACAGATTAGAAACAAACTTCTCGCTTGTCCCAACAATTCCAGGTCCTTTTGGTCAGTCGCTAAGGCAGTTAGTCAAAATTTCACCAAATCCACCATACCACCACTCACACGGCCAGATAATTCTATTGCAACGACACCTGTTGAGAAAGCGAACTTGTTGGCTGAACTCTTTGCTTCACATTCTACTGTCGATTTCCAAGGAAAAACACCACCTAATATTCCCATAGTGCAGTCAAGGATGCCCGATATTGTCTTCAGGTAGCGTATCATAAAACGTATTTTGATGAAGCTAGAGACCAAAAGGGCTTCTGGCGCTGACGGAATACCTGCCACAGTTCTCAAAAACTGTGCGAGGGAACTAACACCAGTTTTCTGTAGACTTTTCAACCTATCTTACAGAAAGGCAATATTTCCTTCCTGCTGGAAATGTGCCACAGTTCAGCCAATACCTAAAAAAGGCAAGAAGACCTTGCCAAATAACTACCGACCAATCGCACTGCTTTCGATAATACCGAAAGTCATGGAAAAGGCTATCAATCAGCATCTTCTAAAATATCTTGAAGGATTCGACATTATTAGCGATCACCAATATGGCTTTCGTAAAAATAGATCAAGAGGAGATCTTCTGACTTATGTAACACATGTTTGGAACAACGCAACTAAACACTTTGGAGAATCTCGAGCGGTTGCTCTTGACATATCCAAGGCATTCGACCGTGTTTGGCACGATGGACTGTTGGCTAAGCTACGTTCTTATGGTATGTCTGAAAAGTTCTGTTTGTGGCTCTCATGTTTCCTCAGAGAGCGTTCTTTGCGAGTGGCAGTCGACGGATTTCTTTCTAATACCTTCACTATCAACACCGGTGTACCCCAAGGCTCCATACGGTCTCCTACTCTCTTTCTCATTTATATTAACGATCTGCTGGAAAAGACCGAGAATCCAATCTACAGCTTTGCAGATGACAGTACACTTATCTCTTCATTCACTTTGAACGCTCGGACATCGGCTACTCAGACGAATATCCGCAGACAGCAGGAAGTCATTCAACTTAACAAAGACCTGGAAGAAATTCTATTTTGGGGTGACAGTAACCAAGTGGAATTTAACGCTACAAAAACCCAGGCGGCAGTTTTTTCTAAAAAAGTTAACATTGCTGAACCCGACATAGTTATGTCGGGGCACTCCATTCCCCTAACATCGTTACTCAAATTGTTGGGCGTTAATTTGGGAGCAAATATGTCCTGGCATGAACATGTTGCAGGCATAGCAACGAGAGCTTCTCAGGGGCTCCGCTCCAACAATATACACTCGCACTTTGTTGGGGATTCCCTATACAGATTTGTTGGATTCTATTCAGAGAAGAGCTTTTCGTCTGATTGGAGACCCAGAACTGACAGGTGGCCTTGATTCGCTGGAACATCGAAGAACGGTTGGCGACTTGAGCCTATTCTACAAGTATTTTCATGGAAAGTGTTCGAAGGATGTGGCCCACTTAATTCCCCCCAGAGCGGTGCATGTTAGAAGTACACGTCACGCTAATACGTCACATCCGTATGAGGTTCAGCTTGTTACTCCTCGTACAACGCTTTTCAAGCAGTCATTTATATGGAGAACATCATCCCTTTGGAATAATTTGCGCAGGACTGTGTTTCCCCACCGAGTACAATTTACAGCGATTTAAGAACAACGTGAATCGTTTTTCTCCGCACACGTGTCGCTCCTGTAGCGCTTTAGGGACTTCCCTGTAGCACGTGTGCTAGACCCATAAAAAAAAAAAAAAAAAAAATCTTAAAACGTACTACAATACTCGAAAACCTAAAAACTAAAGTCTACAATTCCTGTGTTCTACCGGTCAGCATATATCGATTGGAAACGATTTGTCTCATTAAAGCATTTGTAAAAAAGCTCCCGACTGCACAGAAAGCTATGGAGAGAAGCATGCTTGCTCCCTTAGGGATAGAATTCATAACGAGCTGCTAAGGAGACCAACCAAAGTCACTGACATAACTCTCACGAAGTGGCGACGGGCAGGTCACGTGGTTAGATCATCCGGAGACAGATGGGTGTATAGGATCACAGAACGGAGACCCAGAGAAACAGGAAGAAGCGTTGGGCGTTCACAGAAATAATGGGTCGATGATATAAAAGTAGTAACGGGTAAGCAGTGATTAAAGGGAGCAAAAGACAGAGAAGCATGGAAAAGATTAGAAGAGACCTACGTCCAGGAGTGGACAGATTTAGGTTGAGAAGAAGATAAATAAATAAATATACTATAAATATTTATACATAAAATTTGTTTACTACAACCAAAAATTGGGAAAAACTTCCTTATTACCATTAAAATCTTTTAGAATTTATCGACCCCCCCACCCTTTTCCTTTGTCCGAAGTGATATTATTCAAAAACTATAGGCTTCATCTCCTTGTTAAGATATTATCTATGTACCTAGTTTGAAATTGATTTCTCAGACCAACTGATAGACCGACGGAAATGTGACTAGATTCTTCGTGATCTAGGATTTCAAAGTAAGATTTTTTCACTTGTCCCTTAGCCAGGAAAGTAAAAGTTAAAAAAAATCATTCTCACTGGTTAAAACGTAGGTAAAAACAATATTTGACACCTACCCACTATAACAACTCCTAAATCCGGTGAAGGAGCCCGCCTCGATCTACGTTCATCATTGCTAATTGTAGACGACACGCCGCTGGTGGACGAGTTCTGTCTGGCGCCGCTCGCACTACTGACACTGAAAATAAATAGAATTAGTACTACGTTCGGCGATTAAATTTTTTAAAAATACCCTTTAAGTAATTCCCCAAGCTGAACTTACAACACCGATTTGAAACTTCAAAACTTATAAAAGAGGATTTGCTGGTCGCCTTGAGAGCAATACTGGAAATCGTATATAAGTGTTTCAAAGACCGGAGGAAACGTCGGCATAAGAGATTACTTTAATGGGGATCAAATAGAAGTAGATGACTAAACTAGTGGTTTTTGTTTCATTTAATCCCTCCCTTAATTTTTTAATAAAGTGGTATTTCTATAAACAGAATTTTTTTTTCAGGGAGGAATCCGCCACATAGATAATAAGGCAGTCTGCGTTACCTTAAGGGTACCCCAGAATGCTACAGTTATGTGGTGGTTCTCTAACTGGAGTGACTGGCATATCCACTAAAATCCCCTTATGAGCTGGGTCTGTGACCCTTTATTTCTCTTACAATGTGACGATTATTCTTTATACAGGGGGTGTGAGTTTTAAAAATTTGTGGGTTAGTTTCTAATGTGTAGATCCGTAAACAGTATGTAACCAAATATATGGTATGAGTATTGTTTAAAAAAAAGAGACATCCATTATAAAAAAACTGAAATATAGCAATTTCTTAAAAAGTACAATTAAAAACCTCATAAAGAAGACTTTGCGACCATTTTTATAAATTTATTTTGAAATTATCACATTTTTTTTACCTGTTCCGACGCTTTTTACTTTTTTTCTTTGGCCTAGTTACTTCCCAATTATCAGTCGACGTCTCTAGGTTCTCCAAGGACGAGGCGTTGTACAGAGTTTGGAAAGATGGAGGCTGAAAAAAAGACAAAAATAAAGTACAGAGCGTATTTAAGGTAACACATTATTATTATATTTTTATCTCTTTATAATACTATACACTCTACTGTAGGTGAATGTTTTCAAAACACTGTTTTATTTCGTGATAAATTTCAGCTTACCTCTACGTTCCCCCAAGACCTCCTTTCTCTTGCTCTGTCAACAGAAGGCTTGTTACCGCGCAAAACTACGTTCTCCTCCTCCTTTTCCTGTTTGTTCTTCTTGCCACTACTGAAGGCTTCAAACTCTCTGTCCAATTTCATACCGGAAATTTCACCCAGAGAATTACTTTTCTAAAATAAATAAGAACAAAATAAAAAAAAAAAAAACTGGCCTCTGGTTGCTTTGCAGTTACTGTATCAGTACGTCTATACCTTATTTTGTTTTTAAATGTTGTCATACTCTATCTGAACAGATCTAAATCACTAAAATTTGCGTTATAATTGTGTAACAGCCTATTAAAAAAACTTTGTGTTCAGTACGTAGTACGATGAAAAGTGATATGAAACAGTTGTTGAGATCTTGTGGTCCTGATGGAATCCGAAAATCAACATGGAACAGCAGAGTATGACAGTTTATCTGACCGTTAAGCAATTTGTACAAGAAGAAAACTAAAGCATTGCATCTTTGTGTTTCAAGTGTTTCTATACCCACCAATTGAGTATGAGTCAAGTACGGTACATTGCTGTAGGGAAATTTTAGTTTGTATAAAATGAATTTTGCAAACTTATTTTGGACAGACTCCAGACGATTAATATGACAGTTATAAACAAGGCCCCATATGACACTATTATACTCCTACACACTCCTAACAAGACAATTACACATAGACTTAATAGCTCCAGTATCACAGATATAGTAACAGGTAGGGTGTAGAAAACCCAACCCACGAGATGCTTTCAGTAATATATTATCAATGTAACTACTAAAGCTCAAGTCACTGCTAAAAATCACACCCAAATTATTAAAACTATCAACAGCTTGTAAAGGCTTGCTTGTCCAAATGATAATTCAAATTAATAAGATCTTTGCGTTTATAAAAATTAAGAATCCTACATTTTGAGGATTAATTTCTAAGTTATGTAAGGAATACCATTTGACTAAACTGTTCAAATCAGTTTGTATGTCTACACAGTCTTTTGAAGAATCGACCGCACAGAAAAGTTGGAGATCGTCGGCGTACAGTAAACATTTACATTTTCGAAAGACAGAGGTAACACTATTAATAAATATTAAAAATAAGACCTAGGTGTGATCTCTGAGAAACAATAGAACGATGTGTACCAAAAATTCTCTTTTCTTTCATTGTTTTTGTAAAAACTTAAAAGGTAGCCCTCGTAATATACCCTTACCTATTCCAAAGCGAACACTTACCAGAATTCATTCTTTTTGGAGAGCCTCACGCTGTATAATCACTTTCCACCAGGTATAACATACATCAAATATGCAGTTGTGTACGAGCTTTTTGAAAAAAAATTTAGTGGAAAATAGCATTTATTCTTTGCAAGAGTTTTATGACTACAACCGGTGTTTGTTCAAATAATTGTAATTTATTTATTATTTAGTGTGATTTTAATGACTGTATAATATTTTCTGGAGCGAATATGATTTTATTATTTTTAGCTGACTTAATTGTTTGAATTGTTGTGGCTGTTACTTGATGGAAATTCATAACAAATGTAATGAAAGACTGATATTGTCAAATTTCCACTTTATTTAGTTTCACTGAAACTGTATGACGCGTTTCGCTATACTATAGCTTCTTCTGATACAAAATGATCATTTTGTATCAGAAGAAGCTATAGTATAGCGAAACGCGTCATACAGTTTCAGTGAAACTAAATAAAGTGGAAATTTGACAATATCAGACTTAATTGTTTTTGATTTTTATCCTGTGCAGGCTTATAGGTATGTCTAGAACAGGGGTCGGCAACCTTTTAACTAAGGGGTGCCAGTTTCCATCCATACAACATTTTGCGTGCCAACATAGGTAATTACTAGAACTAAAATTAACAAAAATTAACTTAAAATATTGCTTTTAGAAGGTTTAATTACAAAAAAATTTTAACATTTAACAAATAATTTTATTATACTAATCTTAGGACCTAGTGTGAACCTTGTGCTTGAAGTTCTTTAGAGAGTTTTCTTATATCCGGTTCATGTCTGGTTATTTTCAGTGTCACACATGCTTCCGAGTTCTGTTGTCAGCCTGCTTCGGTACGGGTTTAAAATCACTCTCATATGGGAAAAAAGTTGTTCACAGATATAGGATGATCCGAAAGCTGTAAGCATGGCAAACGCTACTTTCTTAAGACAAATAAATGTCTCTGGTAAACTCATCCAACAACTGAGTATCTCGTTTGAATAGTTCTGGCAGTCACCTTCTAATACCCTTCTTAATTCTACAAATTTCGTGTTCCATAACTCGGAGCTTTTAAATTCGAAATGTATTGAAGATCAAAATCATTAATGTCCATCCATGAGAAAAGAGATATGTCAAAGCAACTGCTGGAAAAATCCATTAAATCTGGTTTGATTAAAAAAGCGAACATAGGACCATGTTTATCAAAACCCTGACCCCTCTCGATAAACTCCTCTTTTAAATTAGTCATATATTTAAGAATTTCGTCTATTAGTGTACCATCGTCGACACTGGATATATAAGTTTTTAAATTTGGAAAATATTTATATGTGTTTGTAGTAATATCGCTGATAAATAAATCTATTTTTAATTTGTATGATTTCCAGGATTCGTATAAATCCAGAACTGTTTTGCCTGAATCTTGTAACTTTAAGTTGAGTTCACTGAGATGGTTTGTAATATCAGTAAGAAACATTAACATACAGATCCAGTTCTTATCTTCTAGTTCAGGATAAGCATCCACTTGATTTTTTTCCAACAAGAACGATTTAATTTCGCCCAGACATTGCACAAATCTAGAGAGCACTTTACCACGGCTGGGCCGGCGCACATTATTGTGCAATGGTATATCTGAATACGCACTTTCTAATTCCTGCAGAAACGCCTTAAATTGTCTATGGAACAGTGAAGAACGACCGACAATGTAGTTAACTATTTTAACCACCCTATCCATCACGGATTTTAAACTTCCAGCGGAGATTTTAGCGCACAAACTCTCTTGGTGAATTATGCAATGAAAATTCAAAACTGATCGATCCATGCGTTCAATAAGAAGGGAAACGGATCCTTTATGTCTCCCAATCATAGCAGGAGCGCCATCTGTCGTTACGCAAAAAATTTTATTTAAATTAATGTTCCGCTTTTCAAAATGTTTAACAAATTCTGAAAATATATCCTCTCCTCTTGTGGTTCCCTGCAATGGGAGCAGACAAATCAGCTCTTCATACACACTGCCATCATAGAAGTATCGCGCAACGATTGCCAGACGGACAATGTCATTAATATCGACACTTTCATCCAATGCTACACTAAATACAAAACTCCGTTTGATAACGTCTCTCTGCTGTTTTTTGGCATTTTGTGTCATTTCGGTAATTCGTCTCTCGATGGTCCGCGCTGATGCCGGTATATCCCTAATCCTGGCCAATATTGTATCCTTATTGGGCAAGTCGTCGAATAAAATCTCGCCAGTACTCAAAAACGTTTGCTTCATAAATTCTCCGTCAGTGAACGGCCTACCCTTTTGTGCCAACGATTGTGCAATTTTGAAACTGCATTCAGTTACTTGATTTTTTCCTTGGAAAACTTTGCTAAAGAATGTTGACTGTTTCTCGTATTGTTTACTTGCTCTTTGTATTGCCTCCCTTTTATCAGCGTCATCTTTAAATGACGATTCATGTTTTATCTGGAAATGTCGTTGAACACTAGATGTCCGGAAAACTACGCTTTGCCGATATAGGACACAAATGGTCCGATCGTTTTGCTGTACAAAACCGTAATCTGTTGTCCATGTAGTTTGAAATGATCGAACGTCTACCTTCTGTTTCTTCGCGGCCATAACGCAACGTAATTTTAATTTTTAAACTTTTCGACGACTATTGACTGGAACGGATGTTGCTTCTATACTAAATGATCCAAAAGTGTAGCCGCTTGCTATATATAGAAAAATAATGTTTCCAGAAAATTCCAATAATTACGTTTATTAAATTTCTTAGAACAAAAAATTATTATCTACAACGCGCCCATTGCAATCAAAGGGTCGCCTAGAAGTTAAATCTAACAAAAACTAAAGTTCGGCAATATAAAAAGAGTTGCGGCGCGCGTCGGAACGATTGAAGTCAAGTCAAACAAAACCGCCTTATAGCGGCTCTTTTGATCTGAATTGAAGACGTTTATTTGTGTTTTTGCCTAGGCTTATATTTTGAGGCTTGCCGTCTTTAATACTTGCCGAAATTAAAGCCAAACCAATGCATTCAGTAAAATTATAAATTACAAAATATATATTTTGTAGTTTTTGGTAATAATACCTAGTGACCTATATAATATATCGTTTTTGTTTGTATCGTTAAAGTAATACTGTCTTCGATTATTTACTTAATTTCGAAACATGTCACAGATTACAGAATTAATGTGTAAACTTTGAATAGGTACGCGTGCCATTCAAAATTGCTTGGCGTGCCAGAGATGGCACGCGTGCCATAGGTTGTCGACCCCTGGTCTAGAATAATCTTTTCATTGTAAAATTATTTTAATGATACGGAGTTTATTCTTTATAATGAATAAAGCAAAATAAAAAAAAAATAATAATCACGATCAGTAATATTCGCGCTCGTGCAACTTCAAATAATGAACTTTTTATTATTCCAGGTCAATTTCCCTGATATTTCCAGTAAAAGATAATTTGCTGACAAATCCAGGTATTCCCCTTCGCTGGACACCTTGATAAGGAAATCAAAATGAACTGTATGATGATCATACTACCTGTCACGCAATACTTCATAGATGCAGGCCCTGGATCATCAAATTTAGAATTAATTTAGCATTATAGTCAAATCTAAACTGATATAATTCACAGTTCAGTACCCTTTGTTGACTACAATGCAAAAAGAGCATCCACTTGTTATGTCGTAATTATGTACAGTTGGTCAAGTAAGAACGTGTGGCCTGTGGTACCCCTGTAAACAAATTTCTAACCTTATGTAAGGTTAAATAGTACACTATTGAACACGAGTGCTGCCTACGATTTGCGCTTTAGCGCTGTTTTCCTATATAATCATCTAAAATGTCCGAAAATAACGCCTACAGCGGCTACTAAGTACATGGGAAAGTCGAGAGTAATCGTTGGCAAGTGAGTGAAATGATACTCTCGGTGAAAAAATGCTGATGATCTACTAAAACGTGATTTGAGAGGAAAAGTGTCGGACAATGATTATTAATAAGTTTTCATGAAATCCTCAATTAACTTTGCGTCAAGGAACCATTGCTGAGCGAAAAACACAGAGAGAAACGAATTGGGTACATGTTGGGGAACGCAAAAGTTCGCGCCAGATTAGAAACCAAATTAACCCTACATTTTCATTAAAAATAGTATTTATTAATCAATAATGTACTCTCCATCATTCTCTGTATCGTTTACAAGTTTTTGAATTCCTTCTTTATAGAGACTGCGTGGTTTCTCTTCAAAGAAAGTCGTAACGTAGTTTTTGACTTTTTCCATAGAATCAAATTTTTGCCATTCAACTAATTTTCCAGTGAACGAAACAGATGAAAATCTAGAGGCAAAGTCTGTTGAGCGATATGTGGTCTAGCGTTGTCATGGTAAAAGATGATGCCTTTTCGATTGACCAAATTTGGAAATTTTGCTTGGATTTCAACGTTGAGTTGGGCGAGTTACTCACAGTACTTTTTTGCAGTTCTTGCCACATGGAAGAAGCTCGTAAAAAAAATTATTCCTCTGCAATCCCACCAGACACATAACAACGCTTTCATCGGATGCAATTCAGCCTCTGTCATAGATTCTGCTCCTTCACTTCCATGCTTACAGCTTCTTTTTCTTATTATCTTGTTATATATAACCTATTTTTCAACTCCAGTTATGACCTAATCCAAGAAAGGTTCGTCTTGTTGACGGGCGAGGAAAGAAATCGCTGTGGAAACACGGTTCAGTTTGTTCCGTTCTGTCAAAACGTGCGGAACCCTTACCAGGTGTACAAGTATAAAATGCGGATTTTTTTTCTAAATAAACATGTTACATTCGGAAGAATGATAAAAAGTGCTTTATTCAAAGTATGCTCCATCGCTTGTTAAACATTTTTCCCATCTTTCGGGCAATTTGTGAATACCACGCCAGTAAAAATCTTCACCTTTTGCTGCGAGCCATTCATCGAGCGAGCCATTTTTTCACATCTTCGTACGGACCAAAGCGCTGATCAACAAGTGCGTGACCCATCGATGCAAATAAGTGGTAATCGGAAGAAGCCAGGTCTGGTGAGTAAGCCGCATGGGGTAGAACTTCCCAGCTGAGTGCTTCCAACGTGTCGCGAACTAGTTTTGCTGTATGTAATGGAGCATTGTCATGAAGAAAAATGACTTTGTGTTGCCTCTTTCGGTATTTTGGCCTTTTTTCAAGCAGCGAACGGTTCACATCGGTCAATTGTTGTCGGTAACGTTTAGTATTAACCGTCTCCCCAGGTTTTAAAACAGCTCATTATAGACCACGCCCTTCTGGTCCCACCAAACACAGATCATCGTCTTTCTGCCGAAGCAATTCGGTCTCGCGGTCGGTGTGGATGGTGCGCCTGGGTCTACCTATGATTTTTTGCGCTTGGTATTCTCAAAATAAATCCACTTTTCATCCCCTGTAACTATACGATGCAAAAACGACTTTCTAGCGAGCAAAATGTCATACGTATTTTTGCGCTTTTCTATTTGCCTGTCGTTCAACTCATGTGGTACCCATCTACCGGTCTTCTGAATCTCTCCCATCTCTCGTAGCCGATTGGAAACAGCTTGTTGTGTGTGTTGACTAACGTCCAATTGCTCGACGAGTTGTTTTTGTGTTTGCGAATCATCTTCGTCCAACAATGCTTGCAATTCCACATCTTCGTATTTTTTTTGGCGGTTTTCCACGTTCCTTGTCTGCAACATCGAAGTCACCACTTTTGAAACGCCGAAACCATCGTTCACGCGTATCTTGCGATAGAGCATGTTCACCATAAGCTTCTCGAAGTAATCGGTATGATTCAACAGCAGTTTTCTTCAAATGAAAACAAAAAATTAATGCTGTCCGCGAATGCTCTTTGTTCGGTATAAATTTCGACATATTGAACACAACAACACAACACTATGCAGACACTTTTCCAATTTATCACTCGTGCGCGTCTGCCACTTGTTGATGACACAACAAAATGGCGCAGTGTCAAATCTTTATAGCACAAACTGCATTGGTGCATCATCTGTTGTATGAAATCCGTATTTCATACTTGTACACCTGGTATATATTCACCAAGTCACGGATAAAATCATTATCAATGCCGGGAGATCGCCCAGAGCGAAGTTTATTGTTTAGATCGAAGTCACCATTTCTAAATCAACCAAATCACTTTTTAACTGTCCTAAGACCAGGGGCAAGATCCAAATAAACTTACTGAATATTTTTTGTTACAGTTCCAACACTCACCCCCTTTTTAAATTCATATAACATAACACGTCGAAAATGTAACTTTTCATTTTCCATTTTGAATATTAACCTTGCACACAAATTAATTTAAATAAACTTTTTTTTTAAGGTTATGTTAACTCACGACGCATTTGGATAACTGTCAGTTAATAATATGATTATAAAAGAGACATCAGCACAGTCGAAAGTGCATGCTTCTGCCGTCTATGAAAATCCCGCATGAACTTTTGCAATTACCCAATAGATCGAGATTGGAGGAATATAGTTTTTTCCGAAGAAGCTTCATTTTAGGGTTATGTTATCACCCTATGAGTCTGGTCAATTTCCACTAACCGATAGGTTCAACGCACCTTGAAACACTCTATGCAGATCCATGGAGATGTCTTTCAGAAAAAGGTTTTGAGCGAGAGGCATTAGTACGAACTGCCAAACGACGGTGGGTCGATAAAAATGAGGAGTGGATTCTTTAAGAGGATAACGATCTTAAAATGTGTAGCCAGTGAAAAGGGGGATCCGGTATGGTCACACTGGCTAAGACGTCCCAGTCGCACGATGCAAACCGAATAAAGCATGTGTGATCATATATCAGGCAGAAGCTTCGTAGTAAAGAGGTGTACACAATGAAGCAGCTGTCACGGTAAATTAGGGCAATTTGGAAAATTTTGCCCCAAGAATATGCGGAAAATCTTGTCGAAAGTATGCCCCGAAAATGCCAGGCGATCATCGACGCTGATGGGGACTGGAGAAACTACTGAATCATCAGCATTTTAATGGCAATCCTTTACTTTCGAATGATGTGAAAAATAAATACATTTTTTAATGAACAATGCGCGACCACGCTCTTACTTGATCGACTGTAGTATATAAATTAGAAGGAATTGGTCACTTTGTATGAGGAAGAATATTGACGCCGTCGTCACTCCTCACCTCAGCGACTAGCTCTTAATGCTTTTTTACCCTGAACTAGTTAATGTTAACACTTTGTAAGTTCCAAAACTTTCACAAAAACCTCGAAAAAATACAATCAGAATGCTACAGAACAATGCAAATCCGTATTACACATCCTGTAAGATTTATTTACCTTCAATTCATGCCTTCCTTCTCCCGGCACCCCACTGCCCGGCTCCTTCCCCGATTTCGAGTGTCTCTTCTTGCTGGTCTTCGAGCCGCCATCCTCCGAAGCGTGTTGCTTGTGCAACTGCTTCGACTTGGACGATTGGACCGGTCGTGGTTTGAGATTGTTCTCCGTGGTGCCCTCTATGTAGTGCAGGAGCTGATCGACGTTGTTTATTATTTCGGATTTGTGGCCTTCAATCTGGAAACGAGGGAAGAATTGAAGCGTTAATTTTATAGATATAAATAATACTGGAAAAAAGAGTAACCTAAGTTGGAGACATGTACAAAGTGGTGACGTCAGCTGGTATTATCCTGTATGTAACTAAAAGAAAAAAGATACAGTGAAACTGTATTACATGTACAGGGTGAGTCAACGATAGTGTAAAGTTCATTATCTCATTTGTTTCAGGAATGATGAAAAAATGTTAAATACAATAGTTTTAGGGAGTGTTAAGGTGCACAGTTTAAAATTATTTTTGAGTATACTGGGTACTTCAAAGAAGAGTGGCCGATATAACATATGTTTTTTTTAAATGGAACATCCTATTTTCTAATTTATTTTTAAATTCTGCGCAAAATTTTATAACTTTTTTATTAATAATATTATCTACCTAAACCTAGTAGTTTTTCTAATATTTCAATTTTTTAAGAAAAATACTAGTTAGTATTCAGTTTTGTTAAAAAATTGCCAATAGCGCCATTGTTTCTGAAGGTGGAATACTCACAACTGGTACGAGCGTTCTATAGAGATGGAAAAAAAGATATATGCAAAAAACATTTGAGCTAGATACTACAGGGTGTTCAAAATAAATTTATACACAACGACTATTTTAAATTGAAAAATTTTTTTTTAATGGCACACTCTCCATATTATTATTTTTTCTGATAGATTTTACAAAACCCTCCAACCTTTATTAAGCATGTCGTATACCTATTTCTAATAGTTTTTGATTTATTCTGAATTTTTCAATTTAACCCTTGTTCTTAGTACACTTACGCTATTGTGAAAACATAAACAAATAGTATTAAGCATGTCGTATACCTATTTCTAATAGTTTTTGATTTATTTTGAATTTTTCAATTTAACCCTTGTTTTTAATACACTTACGCTATTGTGAAAACATAAACAAATAGTTATTAATAATTTTAATATAGTTTAACTTATCTAATGATTAATTATTATGACGTAATAAATGTTGAAAAATATACCCGTCTACTTGAATACACATGTTTAGTCGTTTTACTACATTCGCCTTCACTTTCCTTAGCATAAAGGGCGTTATTGTCGTGCACGCATCCCGTATCCTATTTTCCATATCTACTGGTGTTGTAGGGGGATTCACATAAACACGATCTTTAATGTAGCCCCACAAAAAGAAGTCTAAAGGTGTTAAGTCACATGATCGAGGAGGCCACTGAATGAATCCATCCCTACCGATCCATTTTTGTGGGTAACGATCGTTCAAAAATTCCCGAACTTCCCGGCAGGAGCTCCATCTTGTTTACTCCACATTTATTCCCTTTCAAAGTTATCAACTTCTTCAAGAAGCTGGGGTAATTCGTTTTGCAAAAAATTTAGATATCTATGGACTAAGAATTCGAAAATTTAATAATCCACACCATACATTAAGCGACCAATGGTTTTGGGTTTAACTTTTTCTGGTAAACCAGAATGGTATTCTGGTTTACTACTTTCCTTTTCGTATACTCAACCGTTCCATTAAACGATTTTCTAGATGGTATACGTCTATTAGGGTACTTCGCTGCGTAAAGCCTTACCGCCAAAAGACAATTTTTTCTCGCCTCGCCCAGTATATAAACCATATGAATTAATTCCTTTTTAGAAAAATCCATAACTATCACCTTTATACGTCACTTACTACAACAAATTAAATTATTTTTACTTGCTTAATAGACATGTCAAAATTTGACAATGCCTACATTTTTGTTTTGTCTTGGCAACTATGATGTTATAGCGTAAGTGTATTAAAAACAAGGGTAAAAATTGAAAAATTCAAAATAAAACGAAAACTATTAGAAATGGGTATATAACATACTTAATAAAAGTTGGAGGGTTTTATAAAATCTATCAAAAAAAAAAAATAATATACAGGGCGTGTCGTTTAAAAAATCTGAGATTTTTTCAATTTAAAATAGTCGAAATATATAAATTTATTTTTGAACACCGTGTAGCATCTAACTTAAATTTCTTTACATATATCTTTTTTTCATCTCTATAGAACGCTCGTACCAATTATAAGTATTCCACCTTCAGAAACAATGGCGCTACTGGGAATTTTTTACAAAACTGAAAACTAGTATTTTTTTTTTAAAAATTGAAATATTAGAAAAACTACTAGGTATAGGTCTATAACATTATTAATAAAGAAGTTATAAAATTTTACGTAGAATTTAAAAATAAATTAGAAAATAGGATGTTCCATTTAAAAAACAGATGTTATATCGGCCACATTTTTTGAAGTACCCTCTATTCTAAAAAAAACCGGTCAAGTGCAAGTTGAACTTGCACAATTAGTGTTCCGTACGTTGATTGTTTTTAAAATAAAAATTTTTGTTAGGGTGGTATAAAATGATCAGTGACCTCACAAAACACACCTCAAATGAGTTTTCAACAAAGTTTGTTTCCAATCTTTACTGAAAACTGGTGACCTTAAAATTTTGTTTTTTTTTTATATACCAAATAAATTAGTAAAGGTAATGCACTCGTGATAATTTTCGTTCAATCTACACCCCGTGGAGAATATTCCAGAATTTTTTCGAAATTTTTTGATAAGTACTTTTCGAGATAAGGCCCGGGACAGCGATTTTTCGCGAATTATTAAAAATAATACAAAGAAAAGTGCGCGCAAATATAATATTATATATATATTTTTTACTCGTGTTTTCACAAGCTTTCATTTGATACCATACTCGATGACCTAGTAAAAAAATTTTTTTTTCACTTCCGACTTCACCCCCCAAAACTACCCCCTTAAGTCAAAATTTAATTCTCAAAACTACATGGCTCTGATGAGGCCATCATTTCCTATATTATTACCAAATTTCACCTTTCTATGTCAAATAGTTTCGGAGAAAATCGGGTGTGACAGACAGACAGACAGACACCGAAGTGATCTTATAAGTGTTCCGTACGGAACACTAAAAATAACTTTAAACTGTGCACCTTAACATTCCCTAAAACTATTGTATTTAACATTTTTTTGTCATTTCCGAAACAAATGAGATAATGAACTTAACTCTATCGTTGACTCATCCTACGATTTCGGAGGGGTTTCTCGGGGTGACGGCTTCAAAAAATCATTTTTTTTCTTACATATGTCTAAAGTATAATATATTGAGAGCATACTGTAAAAATTTCAGACCGAAAATCTAAATATTTACGAAGTTATAGTATATAGAAGAAAACGCGTGGTAGTAGCCTGCCACTTGACCCACGGCAGCTGTAACGATCTGATCTAGTCTATTGCTTTGAAAATGAAATCTTTGAAGAAATGGAAGGTATATTGTATGCAGCAGGCACAGCTGATTAGTGTAAGTATAAGTTTTCTATAAAAAATCAGTTACAAAAACTTTAAACTCGTTTTTCTTGAAACCACTTTTTTCGGTTCGTGGGAAGCAGAGACAAAATTCTATCTATCCGATCGGGCCCAAATATTTGCACGTTGTTTTACGTATAATTAGTTACAGGATCACGTAGAATCAATTATTTTTATTAATAATTTCTTAATTTATTTCTTGATTCTCAACAAAAATAAACACGATTTTTGAAAATTTTTTTACAAGTCTGCCAATTTGTTTTTTGCTTACATAAATGTCTAATCCTACGTAACCCGACAGAAATACGTTTCTTGAATAATAATTAATTTGGATATATTGTTACAGATCATTACAAACAGAGATGTGCTTGCCACCACCCACCCACCTTTTTTTTTTGAGATCACTGACCGCCAACAACATGGATAAAATATTATTAAATAAACTAAAAAAAAAATTGTATAGTTCAAGATGTCAATAATATATGAAAAAAATTGAAAAGATTGTATTTTATTTTGTTACGAAAAAAAATACCTGGAATAAGCTTCAAATTTTAGCCGTCACACCGAGAAACCCCCTTAAATATTTGTTTAATAAAGTACTTCAAATAAATTTTTGACTACTTTCATTCATCATCATCATCATTATCTTATTCCATTCATAGTCGCATGTAAGCCTCCCCAAGTTGTTTCCAATGAGCTTTATTGTTTGTTTTTTGCATCCAATTGTCTCCTGCTAATCTTCTTATGTCGCCCGCCCATCTTGTCTGTGGTCTACCTCTGTATCTTTTATATTCTCTAGGCCTCCATTCAACTATAAGGCGTATTCATCTGTTATTCATAGTTGCGATGTGCCCCGCCCAATTCCACCTTAATATACATATTCGTTGTATTGATCTTCTTCGTATTTCGATGTTAGGAATACGATTTTGGAGTCTACTATTTAGCATTCTCCTCTTCATTGCTCTTTGGGTTACCTGGAGTTTACTTATATATATTTATTTATTTATTCATTTCATAGTACAATAGTAATATTTCCAGTACATAATATATTTAAACCTAGAACCAAGCTAATAGTAAACAAGGTGCGCCTAGGTGTATAGAGACACCTACAGTCCCTGGCCAAATTATTAGACGCACTGCAAGATTTCATGTAAAATATTAATTACCGAGTGATATTGTACCGTTTTATTACTTTAAATTGATTTGTTTTTTATTTTTATATTATCCAATCAATTACCTATTTATTTGACATAAATAAAACAGCATTAATTTAGAAAAGCATAAGTTTATTGAGTTTTAAAGAAAAGTGAAATTAATGTTAGTAAAAGTCTATATTTAGTTGAGCCACCTTTAGCCGCTATCAAAGCTTTAATTCTGCGCGGCATGCTATCAATGCAAGATTGTACTGTCTCCTGCATTTGAGGATGATGATTCCACACATGAATAATCTTTTCTAGGAGCTGGGTTTTGTTGGTAATCACATCTTTAGCCACTTCTCTTCATCTCTCCCCACACATTTTCAGTGGGGTTCATATCAGGGCCAATCCAACAGAGGGATATTTTTTTCTGCCAAAAAAGCTTTAACAGACCGAGCAGTGTGGCAGGGAGCTCCATCTTGCATGAAAGTGAATGGTTCCCCATTTGGAAACCATTCTCTGAGCTGCGGAATCAACCGATTTTGTAATACTTCTTTGTACTGATCTTGCCTCATTATTCCTTTGACGATGTACAGACGTCCAGTACCCTTGCCGCTGATGACTGACCAAATCATCACTTTGGTGGGATGTTTAACCGTCGGAACGACACAATCAGGATGAAACTTTTCTCCATGACGACGACGCACATACTGAGCTTTATTCTGCAAAATTTCGAATGTGCTTTCGTCACTGAAGCAGACCTGTCAAAAATAGGAAAAATATATAAACTTCCATGTTTATTTGCTTTATTTAACTGAAAATCATAATAATGTATCAATTATTGATTAAATTGCTGTATCTCACCGATCCCACATCTTTGTCTTGCCATTGTTTGGCCCACTTCAGGCGCTTTGCTTTCATTGCAGCTGTTAACTTGGGCTTCCTGGCGGGGCGACAGGCCTTAAAATCTAATTCTTTCAATTTTCTTCGAACAGTGCGCTCAGAAGCATTTACGCTAGCATCCTGGAGTTGTGATTTTATTACCTTTGTGGTAGCAAATCTGTTTTCTACACAAATTTTCTTCAAACATCTCTCTGACCGTGGAGTGAAAATTGGTTTTCTACTGCATCTTTTCTTTCTTTTCGGGCTTAATTCCTTCCCTGACTCAATTTTCTTTTTTATGCGTCGTACACTAGCTTCAGAAACCTCCAATCTTCGTGATATTTCTCGGTTTGTAAATGTTTTCGCAATCACAAGGGCCTTCACTTCAGCTTTTTTACGTGGTGAAAGATCGCCTTTTCTACCCATAATGAAAATAGTCCAATTACTTTTTTAAAACACTGCATACAAAATAAACTAATAACTGAGTAGTATAAAACTGTTAAACAAACAATCACAGTCCATAAAGCCACAGAAACACGTCCGTACCTGACTCGATTCCGATCGCGACTGATACAGGTTTGTACTTATTTACGTTCATGTATCACTTTGTCAACACAGTGTTGCCATATGTTAAAAATAAATACAAATATGCAGTCTACAACAATTCTTTTAAATAAAAATCAATAATATTGTAGTTTAAATATACCATTATTGCATAAAAACTCTTAAGAAACATAAAATTACTAAAAAAAATACAGTGCGTCTAATAATTTGGCCAGGGACTGTATATGCGCAGGGCTAGAATACAATTTAAATTATGCTAAGATTTGTAGAAGGTAAAGATAATAATTAATACATAAGAAAATTAAGAAAAAGAAAAAACACATATAAACATGCAGACAATCGCAGTTATGAATTATAACAATTCACATAATAGTTCAGAATTTTCTGTATTGAACAGTTTTACATTTTTTTTTCAAACAGTTCATAATTATTTATATTTCTGATATTCTGTGGCAATTTATTGAAAACTTTAGGTCCCAAAACTGACAAAGACCTCTGATTTCGGTCATATTTTCTAAACGGTACAACTAATATCGCATTTTCTCTGTTTCTAGTTCTATATTGATGATTCACAATTTTTTTTTCGTTTCTGTAGCAAAATAGAGAAATGTTTAGAAGATATAAATTTCTTATATTCATTATATTTTCATTATATAATCTCTTGGTTGGAAAAAATCTATCACGAAAGAAAATTACTCTAACAATATAGTTTTGTATCAAGCTCAGTTGACTCAGTGCATTATTATAAAGTCCACCACACACAATGATGCCATATCTCAACAGTGACTCGACCAATGCCTCATAGACAGTAACCCATAGTTTGAGGGGTAGTATTTTTCTTATTAGGTAAAACTTATATGTGAGTCTTCTCAGTTTATTAGATAAATCTTGGACATGATCAGTTCATCTGAGATGTATATCAATCCTAATTCCAAGATATTTTGTGTGTGTGATTTCTTTCATGACCATGTTCATATCGTTTACCTGTATACAATCAAAGTCTGGTCGATTTGCCTCAGTCAGAGAGAAAGCAATGTATACCGTCTTAGAAAGATTTAAGGTTAATTTCATCAAATCAAGCCAGGCCCTAACAATGCTCACGCCCCTACCAACTGCCATTTTTACAGCATCCCATGTCTCGTCTCTGAAAACAAAAACTGTATCATCAGCATATGATATTGAAACTCCTTCTATGTCTAGGCTTAGTAAAGAGTTTATATAGCAGATAAAGAGAAGAGGACCTAGGACAGTGCCTTGTGGTACTCCTATCTGCACAGTTAGTGGTTCACTCAGTACTTTTCCGATCTTCACAACTTGTTTTCTTTCCTCTAAGTAATTTCTAAAGATGTTTAAAACCGAGCCTCTGATACCACAACGCTCCAAAATATCAAGAAGGCCAAAGTGAGGTACGGTGTCAAAAGCTTTGGCGAGATCCAGGAAAACTGCAATACACTTTTTATCATCATCCAGAGAGGCCTTAATATAGCTGACCAGTTCAGATATTGCATCGCCAGTGCTAACTCCCTGCATGAAACCAAACTGTTTTTTGTTTACGATATTTTTGGACGTTAGATAATCATATAATCTTTTTTTAAGGCATTTTTTCAAATAGTTTACCATAGGCTGATATTACACTAATTAGAAATATCAGTCTTGCTTCCCTTTTTATATATAGGGGTTATTATTGTATGTTTAAACTGTGGTGGAATTCTTGCAGTGGTGAGGATCAGATTGAAGATGTGGATCAGAGGCAGCATAATCGACTGATGAACACTTTTCACTAATTTGCCTGTGATGCCATCTAATCCAGGAGCACATGAGTTTTTTAGGCTATTGTTGTGGCTTATGAGTTCATTTGATGTAATTGGAGTCAAAGTCATTGAATTTAGAGGTTCAAAATAGTCCATGCGGATATCAAACTTTGGTTTTTTAATCTTCGCTGCCATATTTAGTCCCACATTTATGTAATAATTATTACAGTAATTGGCAATCTCTGCATTAGTTTCAATTGGTGTGTCCCTTTCATGGACTATGTACCAATTACTATTATTTTTAACTGAGGGTTGATTTGCTGCATCAGTTATTATTTTATAAAGTTTTCTTAAGTGACCACTATATTTATCTATCTCATTACCATAGTATGCTTGTTTTGCCCTTTGGATCGTCTTATTTAGTACATTTATATATGCCTTATATACATTCCATAAGCCTTCATTATTTTTTTGTTTTATAGCACGTCTTTTAAGTTTGTCCCCGTGTTTAATTGAAGTTATGATTCTTTCCGTAATCCAAGACTTAATTTTTTTTTGCTTCTTCATTATCACTATTTTTTCAGTAGTACAGGCTTTTTTGAGGGAATCCTCCACCTGGAGTTTACTAATTATACTTTTATTTAAAGCCCACGTTTCAGTGCCATATGTTAATAACGGCAGTACATTGATTAAACATTCTGGCTTTTATTGTATTTGGGATGTCCAATTTAAATGTAGACTGTAACCTTCCAAACGCAGACCAAGCTAACGAGACTCTTCTATCCAACCCAGCCTTAAAATTATTTTTTGATATTTTGATTTTTGTCCTAAATATATAAATACCTTTCCTATTCTTTCACCTTCTACACTGCTTTCATCATACTTTTGAAAAAAGTTCCCGAAATTAGCCTTTTTTCCTGGGACCTGGAGTGACCTTAACTTTTAAGTTCGTTTTTATACTATTACTTACGTTTTCAGACTTCAAAACGACGACGTTCTTGTCGCTCTGCTTCTTCTTCTTCTTTTCTTTGGTCTGGTGGAGAGCGTTGCCGTTTTCGTCCACTTTCTGAAAATAGAAAAACTATTTTACGTAACAAGAGCATCTCCGCCCAAATGAATACAAGAAAAAAAATATATAAAACACGGACTTCTTTTAAAAGTTAAACGGTGTTCTGTTTGCACGTAACTATTTCCGTCTGTATGTCTTTTAAATCTTTATCATTTAAGTAGCCACACCAGTGTGATAATATCAAAAAAAAACGATTTTTTTACATATTTCGATGCCTCTATATGCATTGAATAAGAGGTTGAAGTATCAAAGTCAGCCTATGTTTATTTCTGAAAATACAGCTGACGCTAGGCACAGCTGCTTGGGGGGGCCATAAACTCGTTTTTAGAAGCGAAACGCGAACCGGAGCAGATATTAACGTGATCACGAAAATGAAAGTGAAACATCTAATATCAGTGAACTCAAAATAGTCACAAAGGTAGGGATGTGGCAAGAAATAATTATTTATGTGTTACAAATTAGCCATTCTTTAAACGCTTTTTTCTCAAAACTTCATTTTCTGCTGCTGTAACTCGAAAACAATTTATTGTATCGACTTAAATTTTTTTTTGCACGTTAAGGGCACGTTTTGTCGTACCATGAACCATGGATTTTTTAATTGGAGAAAAAATGTCAATTTGCCATGCAAAAACGGACACTTTTTTTAGCGAAAATTTGATACTTTTTCTTCTTAACGCCGTCATTCTTATGATTTTCAATATTTTTTAAAATTCACGTTTGATGGTACGGAAAATTATATCTACTTTAATGATCACTTTGTTTTTTTTTTGATTACAGGCAATGTGGAGGCGCCAATCACGGCAGCAGTGGAGCTACTTTTTTTTCGCCTGTCCATTTACCGGAGTATACCAGGTGTACAAGTATGAAATGCGGATTTTAGACAACAGATGTCCAATGCAGTTTGTGCTATAAAGATTTGACATTGTACCATTTTGTTGTGTCATCAACAAGTGTCAGACGCGCACGAGTGATAAATTGGAAAAATGTGTACATAGTCTTGTGTTGTTGTGTGTGATGACTTCGATGTTGCAGACGAGGAACGTGGAAAACCATCAAAAAAATACGAAGATGTGGAATTGCAAGCATTGTTGGACGAAGATGATTCGCAAACACAAAAACAACTTGCCGAGCAATTGGGCGTTAGTCAACAAGCTGTTTTCAATCGGCTAGCCCGGTAGATGGGTACCACGTGAATTGAACGACAGGCAAATGAAAAAAGCGCAAAAACACGTGTGACATTTTGCTCGCTCGGTACAAAAGCAAGTCGTTTTTGCATCGTATAGTTACAGGGGATGAAGAGTGGATTTATTTTGAGAATCCCAAGCGCAAAAAATCATGGGTAGACCCAGGCGCACCATCCACATCGACCGCAAGACCGAATCGCTTTGGCAGAAAGACGATGCTCTGTGTTTGGTGGGACTAGAGGGGCGTGGTCTATTATGAGCTACTAAAACCTGGGGAAACGGTTAATACTAAACGTTACCAACAACAATTGACCGATTTGAATTGTTCGCTGCTTGAAAAAAAAAGGCGAGAATACCGAAAGAGGCAACACAAAGTCATTTTTCTTCATGACAATGCTCCATCACATATCGCAAAACCAGTTTCGCGACACGTTGGAAGCATTCAGCTGGGAAGTTCTATCCCATGTGGCTTACTCACCAGACTTGGCTCCTTCCGATTACCACTTGTTTGCATCAATGGGTCACGCACTTGCTGAGCAGCGCTTTGGTTCGTACGAAGATGTGAAAAAAATGGCTCGATGAATAGTTCGCAGCAAAAGGGGAAGATTCTTACTTGTGTGGTATTCACAAATTGCCCGAAAGATGGGAAAAATGTATAACAAGCGACGGAGCATACTTTGAAAAAAGCACTTTTTATCATTCTTCCGAATTTAACATGTTTTTTTAGAAAAAAAATCCGCATTTCATACTTGTACACCTGGTAAGTCCCGTAAAATTCAATATCTTGGTCGGAAAAAATGTGTGTGTATTTGTTAACACATAATTAATATGTACCCAATATTTTAAAACAGTTGATGCAGTAGTTTTCTTTAAAAAAAATTCTAGAAAAATATCCTTATTTTTAAGGAGTTACACTGGTATAGCCCCTTAAACAATTCCGATAAAATTCAGTTTAAAAAATCGTTTCAAATTATACTTGAAGTATTCTTAAAACCAACCTTCTCTTCAACGCCAGTCGTCTTGGCTGGATACGCCGGAATGATAACCTGGTACTTGCTGTGCTGTACCACTTTGGCCAAAGTGTTGGCGTCCATGGTTTTCTTGTCTACAGCGGTGCTGTCCAGGTCTAGTGGTAGGGGGTCATCTACTGAGGCACGATTGGCTGAAAAAAGATAACAAATTAAATACTGAATAAGATCGGTATCGAATTATAGAAGAAAACACATCCTAATAACCTGAAAATAGTTTTGTTTTACAGAAAGAGACTCTTTTTAAATCATTTTGGGGGATTGCATAGTTGTAAACACGTAGGCTGAAAAGATTTTGGTCTGACACATAGATGTCGCGTCAAAATTTCATGACATTTCGGCGATTAGTTTACAAGTTACAGTTGTTTTTAGTGACGCTACTTTTGATATTTTCAAAACAATAGAAAAAATCGAATTTCGTGTGTTGATGGGAAAAAATACCGTACAAGCAAAGCAATGGCTTGATAAGTATTACGAGGACTCTGCCCCTGGAAAATCACTCATCATTTACTGGTACGCTGAATTTAAGCGCGGTCAGACAGATACAAATGATGCTGAACGCTCTGGACGCCCAAAGGAGATGGTTACACTGGAAAACATAAAAAAATCCACAAAATTGTCTTGGATGATCGTAAAGTGAAATTGTGCGGAGAAAGATTGTAACATTCATTTTTTCCTGGATTTTAAGACCAGGTCACAACACAGTTTTTTTCTCTATTATTTATAGCAATAATTGATAATTTAAGTTAAGCAGCGAGTTTAAATTTTTGAGCAGTGTAATTTAAACCGACTTAACCTATTATTTGCATTGAATGCATCTGATTTACGAAAGACGGGCATCATGGGTCCTTGTCTATCAAGACGCGAGTTTAAAACTCCCGTCTCATTTCGTGGTCCGGAAGTGAACCATTTTAAAGACTTCACCTTGAAGAAGGGGCAAAAGATATATAAACGGCCATTTGGAATTTTAAAAGGCTTTTTCCTCCAGCATGCCGTAGCGGCTTTTTTCCACCCTGATGCAGTAACGGCTTAGTCCTTCGTCAGGCTGTAGTAGGTTTTTTTCTTCCGTCATGTCGTAGTGCAGTAACGGCTTTTTTATCACCAAGTGGGTGTAGTTTCTGGATCTCAAGTTTGATGCCTTTTTCGGATCTTAAAATATTCTGCGCATCTTAAGGCATTCCGCACTCGTGCCGCTCCTGGAGCGCTTTAGGGACTTCCCTGCAGCACGTGTGCTAGACCCATAAAAAAAAAAAAAAAAAAAAAAAAAGAGATTAGCTGCCCAAATGAGAATAGGAGAGCAGTGGCTGAGACAATATTTTTGATGAGAATCTCACCAGGAGAGGCCAAGCAGCTTATGGAAAACCCACGAGGAGAAGCCAATCAGTAAGTCATAAGCACACCAGTTTAAATATCTTACTTCCTGTCTACAACGTGTGTTTCCAACGACCACGTAACATGTGTAATCCGCGAAGTTGATTTTACAAACTTTGATATCGTGTCTTTTAAAGCCGTTTGCTAAGAACTTAATAATTTCAACTCTGTAAAAGTGTGCACTCGCATAGTATAAAAGGTTATTTATTAAGTCTGTGTAATTTTAAGAGTGTAATAAGAGGAAGAATTTTTATTTTGTTAATATGCCCTTCTTTATCTAAATGTGTAGTGTCTCACTAAACTCCTGCTCTTCCTTTCAGGACGCAACGGTTGTACGTAAATTAATTTTATTTCAACAACTAAATAACTCTCCAGTATTTTTTTATTTTTTGAGCTGAACTTAGATTCCTTTTATTCTAAAATGAATGGTGCCCAAACAGTACAACCAAGCTTTAAACAACTATAGAGACTATTTTCAAAAGACGTACAAAAATTATCTCTTATCCATATTCTCTAGAAGTAAAAAAAAAAAATTTTTGGTTCTCCCAGTATTAATATCCACTCAATCCATTTTCAAAAATTAAGATATACATAAGGAGCAAATAACGGCTTTTTATTTAATAAATCGAATATTTATTAAAAATAAAGAAAGTTGAGGCCATAAGCTAAAGATATCAAAAGAACGTATTGGTCATATTTTGCATGAACATTTGGGCATGAGGAAGCTCTGTTCGAATCGGTTGTTTAAGCGCAATAAAAAGGATTTTTTCATACGATATGTGACAATGGATGAAACATGTATCCACCACTACACACCGGAATCAAATCGGCAGTCAGCTGAGTGGACAGCAGCCGCACATACAGGTATTTGAACGATCTACGCGGCCAAAAGTCAAAAAATCAAAACACAAAATATTGCCAGGTAACCGACTACCAGAGACAGAGGACCCTTCCGAGAACAAAAGACAATGGCTTCCAACCCCACCCGTGCAGTCTTACCTGTTTTATGTCAGTTGGAATTCGATCCTGTTACCTCGTGTACGTTATTAGCTCTCGGCGCTCTTAAAAATCATAATTGTGAAAGTGAAATTTTATGTCTATAAGTTCTAAAGTAGTGGAAAAAGTGATGGATTCTCAAAGTACAGGTATGTAACTATGTTATTTCATAAAACTTTTATCATTTACTTATTTGTGAGTCAACGGAAGGGACGGTAAAGAAAGGTCTTTTCCACGAGTATTATTTTGTAAAAAAAAATATGTTTTACTGTCGTTTTCATACTTCCCTGTTAGATCCGGCTATAATTTTGATAATATTCTAAAGTTGGTAGTTTCATTAAATAATAAATAAAAAAACTGGCCCCGGATAAGTCCGGATAAGATACATTTTGGGATTTTGAAAATTATGGTCAAAATTGTGAGAAAAAATAGATTTTGATTTTATCAATTTTAACTTAACGATTCTTTGTTGTAGATTCACTTGGTACATCGGGAATGAAGGTTATGACCCGGAAATACTTGTTTGACCGCATGATGAAGGAAAATTTACCTTATTTGGAAGACAAACTAAATTGCTTGAAAGAACAACTTTTGTCAACTGAAGGATATACACAAGAACAAATACAAACCTTAAAAAGGAATTTTTCTCATTTTAAATCTGAAGTTAAACGTAGATGGATCAAAGTCCATAATAAGGAAGACATATTTGTTCAATACAATAGTTCATAGCTAGAAGGAACCTTTGAAATTCCAGTAGTTGACAGTCTGCAAAATCAATCTGGTCGACCAAGCAAACCTTTTGAACAATTGAGCGAGAGAAGTAAAAGAAGAAAGAAGGAGGAGCTTCGCTCTACCTTTGAAGAGGAGGTGATAGTGCATACCGAGCAAGTTGAGTTGAGAAAAATGGGAAAGCGAGATGCTTCAAATGTACTCAAAGAAATCATAACTACACCAACTCGGGCAACGAAATATAAAAAGGTGTATTATCGCACAAAATCAAAAAATAAAAGTAGCCTTTTGAGTATCCAGGAAGCAATCCAAATGTACATAGACGCAGATCTAACAAGAGAACAGTATGAAATCATAAGGAGGACGAACAAACATATTTTTCCGTGTTATAGCCAGAAGGAAAAAAAAAGTGTTAGCCGCCACCAGAAGCGTGCAAGATAACTAGCACTAGTGCGGAAGCTCAATTACAGCCTTGGTGGATCTTACTGTTAGACGATTGTCCGACTACCTGGAGGAGGTATTGCAAACATTAAATGAACAAAAACGGAATACCCTAACGATGATTCATAAATGGGGTTGCGACGGATCACAACAATCCCAATACAAACAAAAGTTTGACAGTGATGCGGATTCGGATAGCAATATATTTCAAAGTTGCTTCGTGCCTCTAAAATTAGCGTGTGGAAAAAATAATGAAAAAACCGTGTGGGAGAATCCGACTCCGTCTTCTCCGCGTTTTTGTCGGCCAATAAGATTTCGTCTTATCAAAGAGAGTAGTGATGTCACAGAACAAGAAATTAACTACGTGAATAAATCAGTTGATTCTCTCATTCCTACTGACGTTGATTTGGATGAGAAAAAGTTTATAGTCAAACACAAATTTATCATGACAATGGTGGATGGAAAAATGTGTAATGCCGCCACTGGAACCACAGCAGCAAGCCGGTGCTATATTTATGGTGCAACCTCAAAGGATTTTAACCGATTGGATATAACAAAAGAAGTTAATCCCGAGGCAGCACAATTCAGTCTCTCAGTATTACATGCCAAAGATTCTTTGAGAGTGTCCTACATCTGGCTTATAAACTGCCAGTAAAAAAATATAGAGAAAGAAAAACAGAGGCTGAAAAGGAACTCGAGAAAGAGAGGAAACTTGAAATCCAGACCAGGTTCCGCAATGAAACCGGGTTATTGGTCGATATGCCAAAGGCAAATTTTGGAAACACCAATGATGGGGACACCAGTCGAAGATTTTTTGAGGACCCGAAATTGGCAGTAGAAATAAGGGGCCTTAGCTATGACCTGTTATAAAGGTTAAAAGTCATTTTGGAGACAATCTCAAGCGGGCATAAAGTCGACCCAGAAAAATATGACAAGTACGAATTAGAAACTGCTCGTCTATATGTGGACCTCTACCCGTGGCATCCCATGACACCTACGATGCACAAGAACTTGTTCATGGCGCAGAGATAATAAAAAATGCTTTCTTACCAATTGGGGAGTTGTCTGAAGAAGCCGCAGAGGCAAGGAACAAGCACTTTCGGTCTTACCGACAAGATTTTGCCAGAAAGTTTTCACGAGAAAGCTGCAACAGGGCCATTTTTAATCGTTTACTTTTAAGTTCCGATCCTTTGTTGAGCAGTATGAGGCGAATAAAGAGGATAAAGTCACATTCAGACATGCTCCTGCCTGCAGAGCCGAACCCACTGTGTTCTTCTGGAAGTGAAGATGAAAATACGTTTGTGGATGACAAAATATGATTGTTTATAGTGTATTTTTAACCGTCGTCGCAAAAGAAGGGTGTTATAAGTTTAAATTTTACATTTATTTTGTAAATAAATGTTTTCATTTAAAATATCTTTTTTTTTGTAAAATTAAGTTTCGTTTTTTTATTTTTTATTACAAATTAAGTAATTTTATGCAAAGTAACTGATTAATTTAACTTGGTAATATAATTTAGCATACAATAGAACCGAAAAATAATTTTGGCTGCGTAGATCGTTCAAATACCCCTATGTGAGTCGGCTGGGAAGGGTTTGGCCTCTGTATTTTGCGATGCGCACGGAATAATTTTCATCGGCTATGCTGAGAAGGAAAAAAACCATCAACAGCGAATATTATATAAAGCTACTGGTGCGTTTGAAGGCAGAAATCGCAAAAAAAAACGGCCCCAAATGAACAAGCAAAAAGCTTTCGTTAAAACAATGCACCATGTCACAAGTCAATGGTTACGATGGCAAAATTGCATGAATTGAAGTTCGAATTCATCGTATTCTCCAGCTTTGGCCCCCAGCGACTCTTATCTATTCGCAGACCTCAAAGAAATGCTCGCGGGAAAGAGATTTGGCTCCATTGAA
This sequence comes from Pachyrhynchus sulphureomaculatus, assembly GCA_019049505.1. NCBI lineage: Eukaryota > Metazoa > Arthropoda > Insecta > Coleoptera > Curculionidae > Pachyrhynchus > Pachyrhynchus sulphureomaculatus. The sequence goes on along the minus strand of CM032448.1, from coordinate 117,076,940 downwards.
GAAATGATTGCCGAAACTGAGCCATATTTTGAAGGCAAAGACAAATCCTTCTACAAGAAAGGTATAGAAATGTTAGAAAAGCGTTGGACTGATTGTATCGCTCTTAAAGGATGTTGATGAATAAAGTCGAATTTTTGCAAAAAAACTTTTCGGCCTACGTGTTATACACTAAAATACCTGCCCTACGTTGGTAAGAGGACTTTTATAACATCCACCCCACAGCTCCGATTCAGCGCCTTGCAAATTCTTTTTGCTCAAACATCCGGACAAGAAAGACAGGAGTGGAAAATTTTTCTCAAATCAAGAATTGAAAGCCGCTATAACGTCGTTTATTGGCGCAAATAAAAGATTTTCTTTTTGAATGTAAAGAAAGAAAAATTGATAGGCTAGAAACCTGTCTCCCTAAAATTTGACTCGGACTTGAAATAAAAACAAAACAACGAACTCTTACCTGAGTTTTGGTAAAATATTTCGTTAAACGGGATCATTTTCACTGCTCCACAAAAGCCTTCTAACACAACTAGTGGTACCTTAACCACCACAACGGACCCTAATTTTAAAAATTGTTTTTCTCCTTTTTATTAATTAAAAATAAAACACTGGATAAAACGTAACAAATGTTGTAAACACTACTCTCGCCGACTAGTATTTTCAACTGATAAAACCCATTTATGTTGGTGATAAACCATTTTTATATCTATTCCGGCATATCTCTGAAGTTTCACACAACTTACTGGTCTAATAAAAGATAGTGTTTATCTAACAATGAGAAGTATCGGATGTATTTTTCCCACTACTACCTTCATCCTAATTTTGTCATAGAAGATCTTCAAATTTTGTATAGTTTTTAGTAAAGAGAAAAATCTCTACACAGGATTTTATGACAAACGGTGACACCAAGAAGATCGAACTTATAACGCATTTATAAAAAGGGTCCCTCAAAAATAAGGTGGAGAATTTAACTCAAAGTAGCCTTAAATTTATAGGCGACAATCATCGCCGTGCTTGAAAAATATAGTTGACTTTCACACAATAAAGAAGGCGAAATAGTTATTGTACTACATAATTCAATAATTTTATACAATTTTCAAGAAAATTCAAAATAAGTAAGGTAGATGAGGGTAATAACGCCCGCAGTGTAATAACGCCCACCTTTGAATTTAGCGGTATGGGATGCAAGGACGAAATATATGAATGCTTTTTTGAACGCGCCCGATCGAGCTTAGAAAAAGACAGAAAGCAAATCTTGCCAGCGTCACTCATTCGTTTCGTGTAGCCGAGCAACTCCAAGAGAGTTACAGAAAAAATGTTAAATTTATCGATCGTCTTTAACATTTCCATAAGTAAAATCTTTCTATAATGACATTTTAAAGAATGTATCACACCTTGATCCACAGGCTGGAGCTCTGCACTTCTGCTTGGAGGCATAAAAACCAATTTTATTTGCTGTAGATCAACTTCAGGGTGCGCTGGACAGTTGTCAATCATGGGTAATATTTTTCTGTTTGTGAATTTTAATTCTTTATCCCATTCGATCAGTTCGTTTCTGATATCATACAGGCTTTACTGTTTGATTTGTACTTTACTGTAAATGTCTGTTTTAAAAACATCTGGGATTGGCGGACTTTCCTATCACCAAAAATTTTCTTTTCTCTGTTCCAGACATATTTGCAGTTACCAACACAGTAATCCTTACTTTTGATAATTTTCTACCAGCACAATTCTGTCCGACAAACTTTAATGTCTTATCAGGCGTCATCTTGTAAAACAAACCCGTTTCATCCGCATTAAAAATGTCCACATATTCATAACTTTCTCGAATTTCCGGCCATACATTGGCCAACCACTGATCAACAACAGTCATATCCACTCCTGCAGTTTCTCCTACTATCTTAACCCCAGCTGAGTACTTCCAACGTGTCGCGAACTGATTTTGCCGTATGTGATGGAACATTGTCATGAAGAAAAATGACTTTGTGTTGCCTCTTTCGGTATTCTGGCCTTTTTTCAAGCAGCGAACGGTTCAAATCGGTCCATTGTTGTTGGTAACGTTTAGTATTAACCGTTTCCCCAGGTTTAACAGCTCATAATAGACCACGCCCATCTGCTCCCACCAAACACAGAGCATCGTCTTTCTGCCAAAGCTATTCAGTCTTGCGGTCGATGTGGATGGTGACCTGGGTCTACCCATGATTTTTTGCGCTAGGGATTCTCAAAATAAATCCACTTTTCATCCCCTGTAACTATACGATGCAAAAAAACGACTTCCTTTTGTACCGAGCGAGCCAAATGTCACACTGCAAATTCTTTTTGTTCAAACATCCGGACAAGAACGACAGGAGGAGTGGAAAATTTTTCTCAAATCAAGAATTGAAAGCCGCTATAACGTCATGTATTAGGGCGCAAATAAAAGATTTTCTTTTTGAATGTAAAGAAAAAAAAAACTGATAGGCTAGAAATCTGTCTCCCCAAAAATTTGACTCGGACTTGAAATAAAAAAAAAAAACAACAAACCCTACCTGTTTTGGTAAAATATTTCGTAAAATGGGATCATTTTCACTGCTCCACAAAAGCCTTTTAACACAACTAATGGTACCTTAATCACCACAACGGACCCTGACTAATTTTTAAAATTGTTTTTCTCCTTTTTATTAATTAAAAATAAAACACTGGATAAAACGTAACAAATATTGTAAACACTACTCTCACGGAGTAGTATTTTCAACCGATAAAACCATTTATGTTGGTGATAAACCATTTTTATATCTATTCCGGTATATCTCTGAGGTTTCACACAACTTACTGGTCTAATAAAAGATAGCGTTTATCTAACCTCAGAAGTATCGGATGTATTTTTCCCACTACTACCTTCATCCTAATTTTGTCAAAGAAGATCTTTAAATTTTGTATAGTTTTTAATAAAGAGAAAAATCTCTGCACAGGATTTTATGAAAATCGGTGAATCCAAGAAGATCGAACTTATAACGGATTTATAAAAAGGGTCCCTCAAAAATAAGGTGGATAATTTAATTCCAAGCAGCCTTAAATTTATATGCGACAATCATCGCCGTGCTTGAAAAATATAATCGACTTTCACACAATAAATAAGGCGAAATAGTTATTGTACTCCATAATTCAATAATTTTATATAATTTTCAAGAACATTCAAAATAAATTAGGTAGGTGAGGGTAATAACGCCCGCAGTGTAATAACGCTCACCTTTGAATTTAGCGGTATGGGATGCAAGGACGAAATATATGAATGCTTTTTTGAACGCGCCCGAGCGAGCTTAGAAAGAGACAGAAAGCAAATCTTGCCAGCGTCACTCATTCGTTTCGTGTAGCCGAGCAAAGTTTGGAGAGTTACTGCGCACTCTCCAAGAGAGTTACAGAAAAATATGTTAAATTTATCAATCGTCTTTAACATTTTCATAAGTAAAATCTTTCTATAATGACATTTTAAAGAGTGTATCACACCTTGATCCATAGGCTGGAGCTTTGCACTTGTGTTTAGAGGCATAAAAACCAATTTTACTTGCTGTAGGGTGCGCTGGACAGTTGTCAACCAAAAGTAATATTTTTCTGTTTGTGAATTTTTATTTATTTATTTATTTATTCATTCCTTTATTGCCATCAAGATTACATAACGTAAAAAAAGTAACGTCATAAAAAAGTAGAATATATGCATATAGCCAACAAAATATAAGACACCGTACAGAGGACAAAATCTTACAACTATTGATAACTAAAATTATTGATCAAAATTTAAAAAATAGAAACATTTTGAGAGAGCAAACCTTTTTGCTTCCCTTTTGAATCTCTCAATCCCCTCAATGTTCCTGATCTCCAATGGGAGAAGCCGATATGCCTTTATGCATTTAAAATATGGCCCTTTTTCAAAGAAAGAAGTAGCATGGTAGGGCGCTCGTAATTCGTTTCTACCTCTAGTCGTGATTGCCATATCTGGAGCATATACATCCCTATTTGTCAAGAAAAATGATGGATTCTTCTTAACAAAGGTGACCAGAGCCATGAAGCAGAGACCTGGGACCGTAAGTAACCCCATTTCAATAAAGTATGGTCGACACGACGTTAGAGGATGTAAATGACGCATGCATCTCACAATTCTCTTTTGTGTCCTAGAGATATTCCTAGCAAATCTTGAAGATCCCCAGAAAGAAATCCCATAGTTTAATTGGGATTGAACATAAGCAAAATAGAAAAGTTGTATGCTACTTGATGATACAATATATCTAAGTCTTCTAATAAGAGCACACGCACTATTGAGCTTAGACCGAAGTTTCACTGCATGTATTTCCCAACAAATACTCGAGTCAATATTAACCCCCAAAAATGTTATCGTCTCTATATTGGGTATTGACTTTAGTTCATGTCGCACATATAATGATTGTGTGGGTATTTTATTTTTATTAAATAATATAAGGCCCGTTTTATTTCCATTAAGACAAAGGTAATTTTTTTCACACCACTCTGCCATTCCCGCCACTATACGAGAACAAATCACCGACAGACTAGCGATAGAAGAGCTCGACAAAAAAGCCATTCCATCCCCATCATCATCATCCACATCCAGCTGCCGCAGCAGATAGTCCGGTAAATCGTTCACATACAACAAGAAAAGCAATGGACCTAGTATCGAACCTTGTGGTACACCCCTACACATGCTGTTAGGGTCCGAGAAATAGTCTCGGAGGTTAATCCTAACATTCACTAACTGGGATCGGTTTTGTAAATATGACTCCAGAAGCCCCAGGGCCACTCCCCTCACCCCATATCTCTCAAGCTTAATGAATAGCAGTGTGAAATTTATGGTATTTATTTAATTCTTTGTTCCATTCGATTAGTTCGTTTCTGATGTCATCCAGGCTTTACCGTTTGATTTGTACTTTACTGTAAATGTTTGTTTTTAAAACACCTGGGATTGACGGACTTTCCTATTACCAACAATTTTCTTTTCTCTGTTCCAAACATATTTGCACTTACCAACACAGTAATCCTTACTTTTGATAATTTTTCACCAGCACAATTCTCTCTGACAAAATTGAATGCCTTATAAGACGTCTTCTTGTAAAACAAACCCGTTTCATCCGCATTAAAAATGTCCACATATTCATAACTTTCTCGAATTTCCAGCCATACATTGGCCAACCACTGATCAACAATAGTCATATCCACTCCTGCAGTTTCTCCTACTATCTTAACCCCACTAATATTATGTCGGTTTTTAAATCGTTCAATCCAACTTCTAGAACAGTTAAACTCGGTGTTCATGTCGTTTTTGACTAAACCATTTAAGGAATCCTTTATCGACTTGGTCATGTGTAGATTTTCTTACTTTTTTACAACTAAAGTTTCTTTTTTCATAGATTGATAAGATTTTTTGCCTCTTCTTTCATATGGCATAGTAGAAACCGTAGATTTGTCTTTTAAAGTAAACGCTTTACGTTTTTGTGTACTCATTTTAAAATAAAAATTTAAACATTTACTTTGCTACTTTGATTAAATATGCATTAGAACTGCATAACACAATAAGTGAATTGAAAATAATACTGCTCGAACTAGCGACGCGGTTGAAACAAGTAGAATAGGGGCTCCCACCTAGTTTCGGTAAATTCCCTAGATCAAGTCGCGCGACATCGAGCACAGGGAGTGGCAAGTTCGTTATAAACGGACACAAAACATCCAAATTTGGTTCGCTTTATCCGAAAGTTCGTTATAACCGATAAAAATTTGCATTGGTCTTATGGAAGTTTTTTCGTGCATTATAAAACAGTTCGTTTTAACCGGAAATTCGCTATAAACGGGTTCGTTGCAAACTTCACTGTATCTAAAAACGAAAAAATAATTTTGGCCGCATAAAAACCCTGAAAGATCCTTATGAGCGATGGGTGCCGCACACTCTCACGATTTATAAAAAACAGCAACGTGTCGAAGATTCAGAACGCTGTTTGTCACTGTTTCAGCGTAATCAAAGGAGTTCTTGCATCGAATCGCAACAATGGGCGAAACATGGATCCTCCACTACATGCCTGAGACCAACAGGCAGTCCGTAGAGGGGCTGAAACCGCGCGATAGCCAATCGAAGCGTCCAAAAACCGAATTACCAGCTGGAAAGGTTTTGTCAAGTATTTTTTTCAATGCGAATGGAAGAATACTGATCTTGAGAAGGGGGCGAATAATCACCGCACCATTGGAATAGTGCATTGCGAAATTCTGATAGTATATTAGGATTATTATAGGTTCTACATAAAATTCAAACCGGATGTCTGAAATTGCTATTTTTTTATGTTTTTTGATCCGTAGAATCCGAATTCTCGATTGCCCATAGTGCCTTTTTTATGCAATTTCTGGGACAGCCCATCTATTGGGAGAGTCAATTGACTATTTTCATATGTAAAAGAATTCGTGGAATTCGAAACATCTAGTCCCAATGAACAAAATCGTTTGGATCTATTGAGTCCAATTAGACCCAAATCGATATTTGTTTGTAATACCAGCTTTTGGCATCAAAATTAAAATTTCCGGATTTTTCAAGTATAATTACGTTCAAAAAAGGTTAATTTCCTATTTTCTACGAAATATTACGTCGATAATCGCAAGAAATTCATAAGGTAAGTATTTTAAAAATTTTTTTGTACATTTTTATTATAGCAAATATTCTGGAAAATATTTCTTTTTTTAATACACTGTAAAAAAACTTTAGATGAATTTTAAAGTATTTACTTGAAATTAAGTATTTTCTGAGTTTTTCAATCGAAATCAACGTTAAAGGCAGAAGATTAGTAGACAAGTCAAAATTTTGGGTCGCCCTCTTGGTCTATAACCAGTGCATAAAAAAATGCATACATGCATGCATTTAGCGAAGAAAAAAGTGTTGTTCCACCAAGATAATGCACCAGCTCACAATTCCATAAAATCGATAGTGAAATTGGAGCAATTTGGCCATCAATTGCTTCCTCGTCCGCCATAGTCACCACATTTGGCCCTCAGTGATTATTACCTCTTTACAAATTTAAAAAGGTGGCTCCAGGTAAGGACATTTGGCTCAAGTGAAGAAACTGAATGAGAAACTCTGGCTTATTTTACAGAGCTCGACAAAACATACTACCAGGTGTACAAGTCTGAAATGCGGATTTTTTTTTCTAAAAAAACATGTTAAATTTGGAAGAATGATAAAAAGTGCTTTATTCAAAGTATGCTCCATCGCTTGTTATACATTTTTCCCGTCTTTCGGGCAATTTGTGAATACCACGCCAGTAAAAATCTTCCCCTTTTGCTGCGAACCATTCATCGAGCCATTTTTTCACATCTTTGTACGGACCAAAGCGCTGCTTAGTAAGTGCGTGGCCCATCGATGCAAACAAGTGGTAACTGGAAGGAGCCAAGTCTCGTGAGTAAGCCGCATGGGGTGGAACTTCCCAGCTGAGTGCTTCCAACGTGTCGCGAACTGGTTTTGCCGTATGTGATGGAGCATTGTCATGAAGAAAAATGACTTTGTGTTGCCTCTTTCGGTACTCTGGCCTTTTTTCAAGCAGCGAACGGTTCAAATCGGTCAATTGTTGTTGGTAACGTTTAGTATTAACCGTTTCCCCAGGTTTTAATAGCTCATAATAGACCACGCCCCTCTGCTCCCACCAAACACAGAGCATCGTCTTTCTGCCAAAGCTATTCGGTCTTGCGGTCGATGTGGATGGTGCGCCTGGATCTACCCATGATTTTTTGCGCTTGAGATTCTCAAAATAAATCCACTTTTCATCCCCTGTAACTATACGATGCAAAAACGACTTTCTTTTGTACCGAGCGAGCCAAATGTCACACTGCAAATTCTTTTTGTTCAAACATCCGGACAAGAACGACAGGTGTGGAAAATTTTTCTCAAATCAAGAATTGAAAGCCGCTATAACGTCATGTATTAGGGCGAAAATAAAAGATTTTCTTTTTGAATGTAAAGAAAAAAAAAACTGACAGGCTAGAAATCTGTCTCCCCAAAATTTGACTCGGACTTGAAATAAAAAAAAAACAACAAACCCTACCTGAGTTTTGGTAAAATATTTCGTAAAATGGGATCATTTTCACTGCTCCACAAAAGCCTTTTAACCTTAACCACCATAACGGACCCTGACTAATTTTTAAAATTGTTTTTCTCCTTTTTATTAATTAAAAATAAAACACTGGATAAAACGTAACAAATATTGTAAACACTACTCTTTCCGAGTAGTATTTTCAACTGATAAAACCCATTTATGTTGGTGATAAACCATTTTTATATCTATTCCGGCATATCTCTGAGGTTTCACCCAACTTACTGGTCTAATAAAAGATAGCGTTTATCTGACCTAAGAAGTATCGGATATATTTTTCCCACTACTACCTTCATCCTAATTTTGTCATAGAAGATCTTTAAATTTTGTATAGTTTTTAGTAAAGAGAAAAATCTCTGCACAGGATTTTATGACAAACGGTGAAACCAAGAAGATCGAACTTATAACGGATTTATAAAAAGGGTCCCTCAAAAATAAGGTGGAGAATTTAACTCAAAGCAGCCTTAAATTTATATGCGACAATCATCGCCGTGCTTGAAAAATATAGTCGACTTTCACACAACAAAGAAGGCGAAATAGTTATTGTACTACATAATTCAATAATTTTATACAATTTTCAAGAAAATTCAAAATAAGTAAGGTAGGTGAGGGTAATAACGCCCGCAGTGTAATAACGCCCACCTTTGAATTTGGCGGTATGGGATGCAAAGACGAAATATATGAATGCTTTCTTGAACGCGCCCGAGCGAGCTTAGAAAGAGACAGAAAGCAAATCTTGCCAGCGTCACTCATTCGTTTCGTGTAGCCGAGCAAAGTTTGAAGAGTTACTGCGCACTCCAAGAGAGTTACAGAAAAAAATGTTAAATTTATCGATCGTCTTTAACATTTCCATAAGTAAAATCTTTCTATAATGACATTTTAAAGAATGTATCACACCTTGATCCATAGGCTGGACCTCTGCACTTCTGCTTGGAGGCATAAAAACCAATTTTATTTGCTGTAGATCAACTTCAGGGTGCGCTGGACAGTTGTCAATCATGGGTAATATTTTTCTGTTTGTGAATTTTAATTCTTTTATCCCATTCGATCAGTTCGTTTCTGATATCATACAGGCTTTACTGTTTGATTTGTACTTTACTGTAAATGTCTGTTTTAAAAACTTTTGGGATTGGCGGACTTTCCTATCACCAAAAATTTTCTTTTCTCTGTTCCAGACATATTTGCAGTTACCAACACAGTAATCCTTACTTTTGATAATTTTCTACCAGCACAATTCTGTCCGACAAACTTTAATGTCTTATCAGGCGTCATCTTGTAAAACAAACCCGTTTCATCCGCATTAAAAATGTCCACATATTCATAACTTTCTCGAATTTCCGGCCATACATTGGCCAACCACTGATCAACAACAGTCATATCCACTCCTGCAGTTTCTCCTACTATCTTAACCCCAGCTGAGTACTTCCAACGTGTCGCGAACTGGTTTTGCCGTATGTGATGGAACATTGTCATGAAGAAAAAATGACTTTGTGTTGCCTCTTTCGGTATTCTGGCCTTTTTTCAAGCAGCGAACGGTTCAAATCGGTCAATTGTTGTTGGTAACGTTTAGTATTAACCGTTTCCCCAGGTTTAACAGCTCATAATAGACCACGCCCATCTGCTCCCACCAAACACAGAGCATCGTCTTTCTGCCAAAGCTATTCGGTCTTGCGGTCGATGTGGATGGTGACCTGGGTCTACCCATGATTGTTTGCGCTAGGGATTCTCAAAATAAATCCACTTTTCATCCCCTGTAACTATACGATGCAAAAACGACTTCCTTTTGTACCGAGCGAGCCAAATGTCACACTGCTTTTTTTTTTTTTGTTCAAACATCCGGACAAGAACGACAGGAGGAGGAGTGGAAAATTTTTCTCAAATCAAGAATTGAAAGCCGCTATAACGTCATGTATTAGGGCGCAAATAAAAGATTTTCTTTTTGAATGTAAAGAAAAAAAAAACTGATAGGCTAGAAATCTGTCTCCCCAAAATTTGACTCGGACTTGAAATAAAAAAAAAAACAACAAACCCTACCTGTTTTGGTAAAATATTTCGTAAAATGGGATCATTTTCACTGCTCCACAAAAGCCTTTTAACACAACTAATGGTACCTTAATCACCACAACGGACCCTGACTAATTTTTAAAATTGTTTTTCTCCTTTTTATTAATTAAAAATAAAACACTGGATAAAACGTAACAAATATTGTAAACACTACTCTCACGGAGTAGTATTTTCAACTGATAAAACCATTTATGTTGGTGATAAACCATTTTTATATCTATTCCGGTATATCTCTGAGGTTTCACACAACTTACTAGTCTAATAAAAGATAGCGTTTATCTAACCTAAGAAGTATCGGATATATTTTTCCCACTACTACCTTCATCCTAATTTTGTCATAGAAGATCTTTAAATTTTGTATAGTTTTTAGTAAATAGAAAAATCTCTGCACAGGATTTTATGACAAACGGTGAAACCAAGAAGATCGAACTTATAACGGATTTATAAAAAGGGTCCCTCAAAAATAAGGTGGAGAATTTAACTCAAAGCGGCCTTAAATTTATATCCGACAATGATCGTCGTGCTTGAAAAATATAGTCGACTTTCACATAATAAAGAAGGCGAAATAGTTATTGTACTACATAATTCAATAATTTTATATAATTTTCAAGAAAATTCAAAATAAGTAAGGTAGGTGAGGGTAATAACGCCAGCAGTGTAATAAGGTGAGCACCTTTTAATTTGGCGGTATGGGATGCAAGGACGAAATATATGAATGCTTTCTTGAACGCGCCCGAGCGAGCTTAGAAAGAGACAGAAAGCAAATCTTGCCAGCGTCACTCATTCGTTTCGTGTAGCCGAGCAAAGTTTGGAGAGTTACTGCGCACTCCAAGAGAGTTACAGAAAAAAATGTTAAATTTATCAATCGTCTTTAACATTTTCATAAGTAAAATCTTTCTATAATGACATTTTAAAGAATATATCACACCTTGATGCAGAGGCTGGAGCTTTCCACTACTGCTTGGAGGCATAAAATCCAATTTTATTTGCTGTAGATCAACTTCAGGGTGCGCTAGACAGTTGTCAATCAAAAGTAATATTTTTCTGTTTGTGAATTTTAATTCTTTGTCCCATTCGATCAGTTCGTTTCTGATGTCATCCAGGCTTTACTGTTTGATTTGTACTTTACTGTAAATGTTTGTTTTTAAAACACCCGGGATTAGCGGACTTTCCTATCACCAACAATTTTCTTTTCCCTGTTCCAAACATATTTGCACTTACCAACACAGTAATCGTTACTTTTGATCATTTTCCACCAGCACAATTCTCTCTGACAAAATTTAATGTCTTATAAGAGGTCATCTTGTAAAACAAACCCGTTTCATCCGCATTAAAAATGTCCACATATTCATAACTTTCTCGAATTTCCGGCCATACATTGGCCAACCACTGATCAACAACAGTCATATCCACTCCTACAGTTTCTCCTACTATCTTAACCCCACTAATATTATGTCGCTTTTTAAATCGTTCAATCCAACTTCTAGAACAATTAAACTTGGTGTCCTCTATTTTCCTTCCCAATTCACTAACTTTCTCGTGTAAAGTATAGCCGGTAATAGGAACATGTACATGTCGTTTTTGACTAAACCATTTAAGGAGTCCTTTATCGTCTTGGTCATGTGTAAATTTTCTTACTTTTTTACAATTAAAGTTTCTTTTATCACGGATTGATAAGATTTCTTGCCTCTTCTTCCATATGGTAAAAACCGTAGATTTAATTAAATTCAACTGTTTGCAAACATCACTTTAACTCCGTATTCTATTTTCCTTATAATATCGTGTTTATTTTTTAAAGTAAACGCGTTACGTTTTTTGTGTACTCATTTTAAAATAAAAACTTAAACATTCACTTTGCTGCTTTGATCAAATATGCATTAGAACCGCATAACACAACAAGTGAATTGAAAAATAATACTGCTCGAATTAGCCACGCGGCGAAAACAAGTAGAACAGGGGTTCCCAGCCAGTTTCGGTAAATTCTCTAGATCAAGTCGCGCGACAATCGAGCACAGGGAGTGGCAAGTTCGTTATAAACGGATACAAAACATTCAAATTTGGTTCCCTTTATCCGGAAGTTCGTTATAACGGGTTCGTTATAACCGATAAAAATTGGCGTTGGTCTTATGGAAGTTTTTTTTTGTGCATTATAAAATAGTTCGTTTTAACCGGAAATTCGTTATAAACGGGTTCGTTATAAGCAGACTTCACTATATCCAAAAAGGAAAAAATAATTTTGGCCGCACAAAACGCTGAAATATCCTTATGAGCGATGGGTACCGCGGACTCTCACGATTTATCATAAACAGCAACGTGTCGATGATTCAGAACGCTGTTTGCCACTGTTTCAGCGTAATCTAAAGTAGTTCTTGCATCGAATCGCAACAATGGACGAAACATGGATTTACCACTACATGCCTGAGTCCAACAGACAGTCCGTAGAGAGGCCTGAAACCGCGTGAAAACCGACCGAAGCGCTCAAAAACACAAACATCAGCTGGAAAGGTTTCGGCAAGTATTTTTTGGGATGCGAATGAAAGAATACTGGTCGACTAGCTTGAGAAAGGGGCGAACAATCACCGCACCGGTGGAATAGTGAAATTAAGAAAAAAAAAAGGTCGCATTTAGCGAAGAAAAAAGTGTTGTTCCACCAAGATAATGTACCAGTTCACAACTCCGTAAAATCGATAGTGAAATTGGAGCAATTTAGCCATGAATTGCTTCCTCATCCGCCGTATTCACCAGATTTGGCCTCCAGTGATTATTACCTCTTTTCAACTTTAAAAAGGTGGCTCCAGGGAAAGAAAATTTGGCTCAAATGAAGAAATCGAATGAAAAACTGTGGCTTATTTTTACAGAGTTCGACAAATCATACTATATGAAAGGTTTCTGAAAGTTGGAAAATCACGGGAATAAACGTATCGCTCTTGAAGGACACTATGTTGAAGAATAACGTCAATTTTTCGCAAAAACATTGTTTTTTGTTCAGTATCGGGACTTCTCACCACATGTAGTAGAAACTGGATGATAGTTTAGTGAACTAAAGTCCTTTGGATGAGTGAATGAAAATTGGTTTAAATTAGATGGTATTTATCCACCATTGGGTCTCCCTAATGATGTTCTATTGAGAAGATTCAGTATTGTTAGCCTTTCTCGGCGTAAAGAATATGCTACAACCTTGTTTTTATATAAAATCTTGAACGACTGAATCGAATGCCCTTGCACCCTCTCAAGTAGTATTAGGTTCCGTCTGCCATCTCAACACGCTCGCCTAAGCCATTCCCTTTTCTACATGCCTGTTCCAAGAACAAACTTGTTGATGTACTCGCCGCTATACGCTATGTGCATGAATTATGAAAGAGTCAAACATATAGTTAATACAGTAGAACCCCGATTAACCGAGTCGCGATTATTCGAGCTCCGGATTAACCGAGCCAATCTAAGAACCTGATTATCCGAAGTACGTGCGTCTATGCTGCGTATTAACCGAGCTTCTAAAATATGTATGTACATATTTCCATTTAAAATCGTCGGGGCCTACGAGGAATCCCCCCTGGCCCGTGTGAGGAGTTCCCCTATTTAGGTTTTTGGACTCTTTCAGCATGTAAATTTGCGTGAATTCGGTGCCTTAAAGCGTTTACTACGGATAAGTACGAGTATACTCACATAATTTATTTGGTTGGAGTTCTAGTAGTTAAGTGTAATTAATAAGAACTGCTTTGTTTGAATTTTTGTTTGTCGTATTATAATGGAGCAAAACAAGCGTAAAAGAATCGTCACTCCTATTGAAGAAAAATTAAAAGCTATCAGAAGAATTGAAGCAGGAGAGACAATTAAAGTTGTTGCACGAGATTATGGAGTAGGTGAGGTAACAGTCGGAGATTGGAAAAGAAACCGCACAAAAATAGAAGAGTGGTGTATAAATCAAGCCTCCTCGTCCTCAGGAGAAAATCAATGAAAACCGCCGACTATGAAAAGGTTAACGAAGCTTTATTCATGTGGTTTAACCAACAGAGATCAAAAGGTGTGCCTCTGTCAGGTCCAATTTTACAACAGAAAGCAATAATGATTAGTAGACAATTCCCAGAGATAGATCAGTTTACCGCCAGTTCTGGATGGCTTGACCGCTGGAAAAAAACGGTACGGTGTACAACTGACTGTATGTGGTGAAAAACTTTCTGCTGATGTGTCATCAATTGAGAAGCTTAAGCAGAACTTTAAAAAGCAAATCGAAGATTGTAGATACACATGTGATCAAATTTACAACTGTGACGACACTGGTCTGAATTATAAAAATGCTTCTAACAAAAACATTGGCATCTCGACAGGAAAAATGAGCTCCTGGGCACAAACGAAGTAAGGAAAGATTAACTATAATGGTATGTTTCAATGCATCTGGCAAGCACAAAATCCCACTGATGGTGATTGGCAAGTCTGCACGTCCAAGAGCTTTAAAAGACATCTCACCCAAAGCCCTATCAATCTATTACAAAAGTCAGAAGAGCGCATGAATGGATGCGACCTTATTTACTAACTGGTTTAAAGAAGGGTTCTTGCCATCTGTGACTAAATTTTTGAACAGAAACCGTCTTCCTATTAAAGCCATTTTGTTAATGGATAATGCCTTCTCTCACCCTGGAGAAGAACTTCATGTGGGCGAAATTGTTGTAAAATTTTTTCCTCCAATGTAACCAGCATAATGCAACCAATGGATCAAGGCATCCTCAAAAACATTAAAAAAAATTATAGGCGTTTATATCTTGAACATCTGTTAGAATACACAGAAAAGGAGGATATTATCAATGGGATGAGAAAGGTTACACTGAAAAATGTTATTTACTGGGTAAGTCAAGCTTGGGATTCTATGCGTACTACCACTACTCAAAAATCTTGGTCAAAAGTTATTGATTTCGAGGACTATAATGACAGTGAAGATGATACTCCATTAAATAAATTAGCTTTGAAATTGAGAAGCCATGGAGAAATGTCCTGTTCAAATTTTGACAGCGAAATAGAAGAAAAAGAAAAAAGTTTATTTGAATTAATGCAAAAATTAAAAGGTTGCGAAAATGTGACAAGAGAAGATGTTGTTGAATGGATTACAGCAGATGATTTAGAAGAAGAAATGAGTATTGAAGAAATAACGAATGCCCTAAGATCTCTCATCAAGAAGGTTTTGCTTCTTTGGAAAAAGCTTTGAGGTATATCAAACAACAACCAGAGGCAACCCTTTCTTAATGGATGGAGAAACATTGCAGCGAGAAAAAGAAGATGCAATATGAAACAGAAGCGCATAGATACCTATTTCACTGTTTTATAATATATGTACCTATTTATATATTAAAAACGTTAATGCATCGGTTTAAAGTCTTGGTGTTTATTTTTTGAATGAATAAAAAACAAATCCGGATTATCCGAGTTTTCAGTTATCCGAGAAGGGTGCCCCCACGTTACCTCGGATAACCGGGGTTCAACTGTATTTTCTGTTGCAGTATAACATCTTTACGTAGATCATGTTTGACTATGGATTAGGTCTCTCTCTTTTTTTTTTGTTTTGCTTTAGCTTGTAGTATAGTTATTAGAAATATTAAAATACTAATTTGATAGATACTTATCTATTTGTATTTGTTATTCCTATCTCATAATTAGATTATTCTGTAGGATAGTTGTATTAAATAAATAAATAAATAAAATTGCAATTTCTAGATTTACAGAAGAATGTTTATGTGCGGCTCCTTATCATAAAAGCAGATATTTATTTTACGATAATAAAACCCTTTTTATTTTGTGTTTTTCATTTGAATTAAAAATTCCGTAATATTTCCAAATTTTTGGACAGTCGAGTATATGAGGGTGGTTTGAAAAGTCCGTGCAAAAATAAAAACTACTTATGTGTTTGGGGTAAACCTTTTTTATTTTTCGACATAGTCTCCTTTTAGGCTTATACACTTCGTCCAACGATGTTCTAGTTTGTTGATCCCTTCCGAATAATAGGATTTGTCCAAGTCTGCAAAATATCCATTAGTGTCTGCAATCACCTCCTCGTTTGAATCAAATCTTTGTCCCGCCAGCGATTTCTTCAAATTGGGGAACAAATAGTAGTCCGAGGGAACCAAGTCTGGAGAATAGGGGGGATGTGAAACGAGTTGGAATCCTATTTTCCATTAATTTTGCGACCACAACTGCTGAGGTGTGTGCTGGTGCGTTGTCGTGATGGAAAAGGACTTTCTTGTGGGCCAATCGCGGGCGTTTTTTCTTGCAGCTCGGTTTTCAAACGGTCCAATAACGATGAATAATATTCACCTGTAATATAGTTTTACCCTTTTCCAGATAGTCGATGAGGACTATCCCTTGCGAATCCCAAAAGACAGTCGCCATAACCTTTCCGGCCGAAGGAACGGTCTTCGCCTTTTTTGGTGCAGATTCCCCCTTGGTAACCCATTGTTTAGATTGTTGTTTGGTCTCAGGAGTATAGTAATATATCCATGTTTCATCCACAGTGACGAAACGACGCTTAAAGTCCTCCGGATTCTTCTGGAACAGCTGCAAACCATCCTTGCAACACTTCACACGATTCCGTTTTTGGTCAAGCGTGAGCAATCGCGGCACCCATCTTGCGGATAGCTTTCTCATGTCCAAATGTTTATGCAAAATATTATGTACCCGTTCAGTCGAGATGCCCACAGCACTAGCAATCTCACGCACCTTAACTCTTTTGTCATCCATCACCATATCATGGATTTGATCAATGATTTCTGGAGTCGTAACCTCCACAGGCCGTTCAGAACGTTCAGCGTCACTTGTCCCCATATGGCCAGTCCGAAAATTTTGAAACCACTTATAAACTGTTCTAATCGAAGGTGCAGAGTCACCATAATGTTTATCAAGCTTCTCTTTAGTCTCCTGAGGCGTTTTGCCTTTCATAAAGTAATGTTTAATCACCACACGAAATTCTTTTTCGTCCATTTCTTGAAAATCACTCGACTTCCTTGATTCACACGAATGCCAACCACAAATATGGCTGAAACTTGGTGTGCGTACATTCAAGAGATGCTACTAACTAAACATGATCTCGATACGCGCCGGTGGTGCCATCTCTCGGACTTTGCACGGACTTTTCAAACTAGCCTCGTATCAACGTGTTAAAAATCATTTTTAAAACACCATCAATAAACTTTACTTACATTGAATATGTAGTGTAGCTTTGCTAGTATACTTAGGCCCGCCGACGGCACCCAATGCCGACGTGTCTTCTTGGTTAGAAACTCCCCGTCCTCTGCTCGGGCCTCCGCCATCGATAAGTCTCTCTTCATATCCCCTAGATAAAAAAAAAAAATAATAAACAACTATGAAAACGAATTTATTCCATTTTCCTCTGAACATCTTATTTTATTTTAAGTTAAGAATAATTCCATCTAAAAAGAACGTCATTCAAAATCATTTTTACTGATTAAAATCGTCGCCAGTTCCTTAAATAGTGATAGCACAGTAAACATAAAAACACAGTAGTGATAGTACAGAGATATTAGAACAGAGGAGGAGCGAGAAGCGTGGCGCTTATAGAAAGAGAAAATATGAGTCATTCTGTCTCTCACTCAGCGCACGCCCCATGCGAGAATGTTATTCGTATTTTGTCCGGAGCCAACGAAGAACAAAGAAGAGTGAGAGAGACAGAACGACTCATAATATTTCTAATGACGCCACGCTTCCGCTTACAGCAAGCTCTATAACACATGGGCTGAAAAGTCCCGGGCCTAACAAAGAAAATACGGTTTTTTTTTTTTTTGGTTCAAAATTAGCTTTATTCATCAACGTAATCTCCATCAAGAGCAACGCAATCATTCCAGCGCAGCTCTAAACATTTCAATACCACTTTTGTAGAACGATTTATCTTTTGCCTCAAAATAGGCCTCAGTTTCAGCGATAACCTCTTCATTCGTGCGAAATTTCTTACCGGCGAGCATTTTTTTTCAGGTCTGCGAACAGCCAGTAGTCGCTGGGAGCCAAATCTGGCGAATACGGTGGATGTGGGAGCAATTCGAAGTTCAATTCATGTAGTTTTGCCATTGTTTTGATTGACTTGTGACACGGTGCGTTGTCTTGATGAAACAAAATTTTTTTCTTTGCCATATGCGGTCGTTTCTTTGCAATTTCGACCTTCAAACGCTATATAATATTCACTGTTGATGGTATTTCCTTTCTCAAGATAGTCGATGAATATTACACCACGCACATCCCAAAATACCGAGGCCATAACCTTTCCAGCCGATTGTTGTGCTTTCGGGCGCTTTGGACGAGGTTCACCAGTTGCTGTCCACTCAGATGACGATCGTTTTGATTCCGGAGTGAAGTGATGGATCCATGTTTCATCCATTCGACGCAAAAAATTCCGGTTTGTTACGTTTAAACATGGCCAAACACTGCTCAGAATCATCAACACGTTCTTGTTTTTGATCAACAGTGAGCAAACGCGGCACCCACTTTGAACAGAGCTTTCTCATAGTCAAATGCTCATGCAATATAAAGCCAACACGTTCTTTTGATATCTTTACGATGTCAGCTAACTCACGCAACTTCACTTTTCGATCATTCAAAACGATTTTATGGATTTTTTTGATGTTTTCTGGTGTTACCGCCTCATTTGGACGTCCACTGCGTTCTGCATCATCGGTGTCTCTACGACCACGTTTGAAGTCAGCAAACCAACGTTTTATTGTTGTTTCTGATGGAGCGGAGTCCCCATAACACTTTTCAAGCCATTGCTTCGCTTGAACGGTATTTTTTCCCATCAAGAAGCAGTGTAAAATTAAAACACGAAATTGTTTTTGATCCATTGTTTTGAAAATAACAAAAGTAGCGTCACTCTTAGCACAATAACTCACAAACTAATGAATAGAATATCATGAAATTTTAACAGCTGTCTTTTGAAGGTTGGTATTAACTGAAAAAAAGGTGACTGCAATAAAGCTAGCGCCATCTATGTGTTAGGCCCGGGACTTTTCAGCCCATGTGTTACTTTACCTCCTCTATTATAATATCTCTATAAGCGATAGTCCGACTCTTCACCTTTGATCTCGAAGGGTTCGAGTTTGTAATGATCACATAACCTGTCGCCATATTGCTGGTATGATGCCGGCGAGTTTTTGAAATATCCAAATTTCTTCTTGCACGAAAAATCCTATTCTGTGGAATCAAAATGATTTTTACTGATTGAAAGGAAGAAAAAAACAAGACAAGTTTTTTTTAGAAACATTTTTTTATCAAGTTCTTATTAAAACAGATATACAAAAAACCGGGAAAAAGTTAACTTCAACGCTTTTTGCACGATATTCATTTAAATATCTCATTGTCGAATTTATATTTCTCGACTATTAGAAATATTGTCCAGAGGGAGAAAAAGGTTCATTCTGACAATATATCCGTGCACACCGCACACCTTCGCGCGTATGTCAATAATCATGCTCCTTATATTTCAGTGAATCCCAGTAATCTGGAGAGATTGAAAATAATTAGAATTATCATTTTAAGATGAGATCGACTTTCTTCTGAATTAAAAATTGAAGTGAATACAGCTCCATTTTATCATTAGTTAAATCTAATATAATAATTTCTATACTAATGACTTCGTACCTAGACTACCATCAGAAAGAATTTGCCCACCTAGAAATTTCAATGTAACTGTCAAAATTTACTACCTAATTTAACCGTTTTGTTATATTAAGTAAATTTAATTGTTCTTAACAAGTGTCCATCATAAAATTGTTTAGATAAGCCTTTTTGGTGAAATCACAAATTAAAAACCGGTCAAGTGCAAGTTGAACTTGCACAATTAGTGTTCCGTACGTTGATTGTTTTTAAAATAAAAATTTTTGTTAGAGTGGTATAAAATAATCAGTGACTTCACAAAAACACACCCCAAATGAGTTTTCAACAAAGTTTGTTTCCAATCTTTACTGAAAACTGGTGACCTTGAAATTTTGTTTTTTTTTCTATAAAAGATAAATTATTAAAGGTAATGATAATTTTCCGTTCAATCTATACCCCGTGGAGAATATTCCAGGATATTTTCAAAATTTTTTGGTCAGTTCTTTTCGAGATAAGATAGGGGACAGCGATTTTTCACGATTTTTTAAAAGTAATACGAAGGAAAGTGTGCGCAAGTATTACATTATATATATATTTTTTATTCGTGTTTTCACAAGCTTTCATTTGACACCACACTCGATGACCTAGTAAAAAATTTTTTTTTTCACTTCCGATTTCACCCCTCAAAACGAATCCCTTAAGTCAAAATTTATGTTACGGTAATATAAAATGATCAGTGACTTCACAAAATACACCCCAAATAAGTTTTCAACAAAGTTTATTTCCAATCTTTACTGAAAACTGGTGACCTTGAAATTTTGGTTTTTTTCTATACCAGATAAATTATTAAAGGTAATGATAATTTTTGTTCAATCTATACCCCGTGGAGAATATTCCAGGATTTTTTCAAAATTTTTTGATCAGTACTTTTCGAGATAAGGTAGGCGACAGCGATTTTTCACGATTTTTTAAAAGTAATACGAAGAAAAGTGTGCGCGAGTATTACATTATATATATATTTTTTACTCGTGTTTTCACAAGCTTTCATTTGACACCACACTCGATGATCTAGTAAAAAAAAATTTTTTTTTCACTTCCGATTTCACCCCTCAAAACGAATCCCTTAAGTCAAAATTTATCTTACGGTGATATAAAATGATCAGTGACTTCACAAAATACACCCCAAATAAGTTTCACAAAAGTTTATTTCCAATCTTTACTGAAAATTGATGACCTTGAAATTTCTGTTTTTTTATATACCAGATAAATTATTACAGGTAATGCACTCGTGATAATTTTCGTTCAATCTACACCCCGTGGAGAATATTCCAGAATTTTTTCAAAATTTTTTGATAAGTACTTTCCGAGATAAGGCGGGTGGACAGCGATTTTTCGCGATTTTTTAAAAATAATACAAAGAAAAGTGCGCGCAAGTATTACATTATATATATATTTTTTTACTCGTGTTTTCACAAGCTTTCATTTGACACCACACTCGATTACCTAGTAAAAAAAATATTTTTTTCACTTCCGATTTCACCCCCCAAAACTAACCCCTTAAGTCAAAATTTAACTTTCAAAACTACATGGCTCTGATGAGGCCATCAATTCCTATATTACTACCAAATTTCAACTTTCTATGACAAATAGTTTCGGAGAAAATCGGGTGTGACAGACGGACAGACAGACGGACAGACACCGAAGTGATCTTATAAGTGTTCCGTACGGAACACTAAAAACCAATTAGAACAAATTTCCAAGTTTTCCATGATAATCATTTTGAGGTGACTTCTGAGAATTCCAGTTGAAGTAAGAACTCATTTCAAATTTCTAGGGATTATGGAAATTCCTAGTGACATTTTATGATAAAAACTAACAATTTTTTAAAGTTTACGAAGTTTGCATTTTTCAAATTTATTGCAAGATTGTTAAATTCTATAAGTCCTCGATGGAATAAGCAATTTTCAGCATATGATGAATTTACAGTGAAAATATAAAAGTCCAATCTATTTCTAGTGTTATATGTGTGAATGTCATTGACAAATTGTAATTTTTCTTAAATATGTTCAGGGTACATTCTATTTCTAATTTTAAAAACAACTATCATTGTATTTAAAAAGATATTCTGTTTTACACTTAATATGTCTGTTGTTTCCAACATATCTTTTATTCTTGAATACCTATTACAACCTATTATACATCTTAATGCCCAGTTTTGCTTTTTCTGGAGATTGTCTATATCTCTTTTGTTGAACATAAAGATAATTGTGGAACAATAATTGAGGGGGCATTATTATCGACTTATATATAGCAATTTAGCCCAAGTACTTAAATTTTTACCTATTCTACATAAAAAATAATTTTTTTTGATATTTTTTGTTATATAAGTGGCATGATTAGAGAATGATAGATTTTCATCAATAACTACATCCAAATATTTACATTCTTTAACTTGTTCAATTCTGTCATTGTCTATCACGATGGCATTATGAGTATTATTTTTGCCTTTTAGTATCATAAATTTGGTTTTTTTAACATTAACACGAAGACTATTACAACACAGTCATTTGGGTAACCTATCTAAGTCTTCATTTATTGTTTGCACTAGATCTGTTATGTTATCACTTTCATAATAGAGGATTGTGTCATCTGCAAATAACTATAATTCACATTTTTTTATGATTTTCACTATATCATTTATATATAACACAAATAAGTCAGGTCCTAGCACTGTACCCTGTGGAACACCATGACTATTGATCTTAATAGAAGATAACGCGCCATTATATTTTGTTTGTTGTGTTCTGCTGTCCAGATATTCGCAGAACCGTTTTAACACATTTCCCTCGAAACCATATTTTTCCAATTTCTGAACCAACAACTTTCTGTTTATAGTTTCAAAAGCCCTTTGAAAGTTAAGTAGAAGTACACCAACCAATTTTTTCTCACCTATAGAAGACTGCCACTTGAAAATAAGAGTCTGGAGTGTACTTTCACAAGAATAATTTTTTCTAAAACCAGCCAAATGTAAGCAATCTGTTTTCTTCTACGTATTTTCTCATTTATTTGCTTACAATAGTTTCAAGAAGTTTTTCATACATAGCTACCATATTAATCGGTCAATATTCTTCACATCTATTAGTGTTAGTTACTTTTTCAATAGGAATAATCATTGTCATTTTCCGTTCTTGGGGGAATCTTCCTTTTACTAGGCTAGTGTTAATTAGTTTCCGAAAGTAGTCACCAATTACTTCAAATGCTAGTTTTAAAATTCTGACATTAATGCCATCAACATTACTTGTCTTATTTTTTAAATTTTTTACGGTTTTTCTAAGGTTCTAATGTTTCAAAATTATTAACTTATTTATTGGGGTTTCGATATTGTTTAGAACTTCCTGGGTTTCAATTTCCCCATGTCTTTTGTTATGGCACTAATACTTTGCAAAAAGTAGTCATTAAATTTTTCTGCTATTATTTTGTTATCCTTTTCCATCTTTCCCTTGAAAAAAATGCTTTCTTTTTTTTTACTAAAAATGATTAGACCCTTTAGAGTCCTCCACATTTCTTTAGAATCTCCTTTAGCTTCATCTATTTTTCTGTTATAATATGTCCGCTTTTTTTTCTTGCTATGTTATAAATACCATTGCCCTTTTGGAAATTAACCATTCACAAAAACAGTACTTTGCCATTGATACAGGCTCAATTGTTTTGTGAAAATGCCAAAAACGAAAGAAGTTTCAGTTGAAAATCAGGCTCTGATAATTGTGAGACACCAAAATGGTCACTTGACTTGACAAATCACGAGTGATATGTGGATGCCAAGAGAACCGTGGACTACATCGTAAAAAAATTTTCGGCGTGACATGGAATTTAGACCAAAAACATTCAGGAAGGCCTCGAAAAACGACTCCCGCTGAAGACAGAGCTATAACAATATCCAGCAGCCGTAATCGCCGCCTAACCGCACCAGAAATCACGGCTCGAGTAAACCTGGAGCGGCCGATCCCCATCAGCGTGACAACCGTGAAGAACAGGTTAGCAGAAGGTGTACTACACAGGAGAGTTACAGTAAGAAAACCACTTCTTAGGCAAGTGAATAAACGTAAATGATTAGAATGGGCCCGAGAAATGAAAACTGGACATCAGAATAATGGAATTTCGTCCTTTGAAGCGACGAATCTAAATTCTAAATATTCGATTGAAATCGACGAGTTTACATGTGGCGGTCAGCTGGAGAGAGGATGTTGGAATCCTGTCAGTTGCCTACAGTAAAACATGGTGGAGGTTCATTAATGGTTTGGGGTTGTTTTGGTAATGGTAAAGTTGAAAAAATCTTTAGGATAGAAGGAATTATGTGAAAAGAACAGTATCAAGAAATTTTGCTAACTCAAATGCTTCCTTCTGGAAGAGATATTTTTTAGGGGAAATTTATTTTTCAGCATGGCAACGACCCTAAACATTCTGCTAAACAAATTAGAGAACTTTTGGACCAATGGAAATCCGATGAATAAATAAATAAATAAATAATTTATTAACGGACCAGCCATTCACAGATAACGGAAATAAAAAGAAAAACATATCATTTACATATTACTAAAAACATTAAGAGTTTCCTCATCCGAAGCACCATCACAAAACCTGTCTAGTTTTATTTTTTTGTGGTTTGAATGTTATCACTAAATAAATCTATATTGGTGACTCTATTAATAGCATTAGCCGTGGCACACGATCTAGTCCAGGGGTCGGCAACCTATGGCACGCGTGCCATCTCTGCCACGCCAAGCAATTTTGAATGGCACGCGTACCTATTCACATTAATTCTGTAATCTGTGACATTTTTCGAAATTAAGTAAATAATCGAAGACAGTATTACCTTAACGATACAAACAAAAACGATATATTATATAGGTCACTAGGTATTATTACCAAAAATTACAAAATATATGTATGTATATATTGTAATTTATAATTTTACTGAATACATTGGTTTGGCTTTAATTTCGGCAAGTATTAAAGACGGCAAGCCTCAAAAGCCTAGGCAAAAACACAAATAAACGTCCTCAATTCAGATTTTGTTCGACTTCAATCGTTCCGACGCGCGCCGCAATTCTTTTTATATTGCCGAAATTTAGTTTTTGTTAGATTTAACTTCTAGGCGGCCCTTTGATTGCAATGGGCACGTCGTAGATAATAATTTTTGTTCTAAGAAATTTAATAAACGTAATTATTGGAATTTTCTGGAAACATTATTTTTCTATATATAGCAAGCGGCTACACGTTTGGATCATTTAGTATAGAAGTATCATCCGTTCCAGTCAATAATCGACGAAAAGTTTAAAAATTAAAATTACGTTACGTTATGGCCGCGAAGAAACAGAAGGTAGACGTTCGATCATTTCAAACTTCATGGACAACAGATTACGGTTTTGTACAGCAAAACGATCGGGCCATTTGTGTCCTATGTCGGGAAAGCGTAGTTTTCCGGACATCTAGTGTTCAACGACATTTCCAGATAAAACATGAATCGTCATTTAAAGATAACGCTGATAAAAGGGAGGCAATACAAAGAGCAAGTAAACAATACGACAAACAGTCAACATTCTTTAGCAAAGTTTTCCAAGGAAAAAATCAGGTAACTGAATGCAGTTTCAAAATTGCACAATCGTTGGCCGTTCACTGACGGAGAATTTATGAAGCAAACGTTTTTGAGTACTGGCGAGATTTTATTCGACGACTTGCCCAATAAGGATACAATATTGGCCAGGATTAGGGATATACCGGCATCAGCGCGGACCATCGAGAGACGAATTACCGAAATGACACAAAATGTCCAAAAACAGCAGAGAGACGCTATCAAACGGAGTTTTGTATTTAGTGTAGCATTGGATGAAAGTGTCGATATTAATGACATTGTCCGTCTGGCAATCGTTGCGCGATACTTCGATGATGGCAGTGTGTATGAAGAACTGATTTGTCTGCTCCCATTGCAGGGAACTACAAGAGGATATTTTCAGAATTTGTTGAACATTTTCAAAAGCGAAACATTGATTTAAAAAAAATTTTTCCGTAACGACAGATGGCGCTCCTGCTATGATTGGGAAACATAAAGGATTTGTTTCCCTTCTTATTGAACGCATGGGTCGATCAGTTTTGAATTTTCTTTGCATAATTCACCAAGAGAGTTTGTGCGCTAAAATCTCCGCTGGAAGTTTAAAATCCGTGATGGATAAGGTGGTTAAAAATAGTTAACTACATTGTCGGTCTTGTTGGAAAAATCAAGTGGATGCTTATCCTGAACTAGAAGATAAGAACTGGATCTGCATGTTAATGTTTCTTACTGATATTACAAACGATCTCAGTGAACTCAACTTAAAGTTATAAGGTTCAGGCAAAACAGTTCTGGATTTATACGAATCCTGGAAATCATTCAAATTAAAAATAGATTTATTTATCAGCGATATTTCTACAAACACATATAAATATTTTCCAAATTTAAAAACTTATATATCCAGTGTCGACGATGGTGCACTAATAGACGAAATTCTTAAATATATGATTAATTTAAAAGAGGAGTTTATCGAGAGAGGTCAGGATTTTGATAAACATGGTCCCATGTTCGCTTTTTAATCAAACCAGATTTAATGGATTTTTCCAGCAGTTGCTTTGACATATCTCTTTTCTCATAGATGGACATTAATGATTTTGATCTTCAATACATTGAATTTAAAAGCTCCGAGTTATGGAACACGAAATTTGTAGAATTAAGAAGAGTATTAGAAGGTGACTGCCAGAACCATTCAAATGAGATACTCAGTTGTTGGACGAGTTTACCAGAGAAATTTATTTGTCTTAAGAAAGTAACGTTTGCCATGTTTACGGCTTTCGGATCATCCTATATCTGTGAACAACTTTTTTTCCCATATGAGAGTGATTTTAAACCTGTACCGAAGCAGGCTGACAACAGACAACTCGGAAGCATGTGTGACACAGAAAATAACCAGACATGAACCGGATATAAAGAAAACTCTATAAAGAACTTCAAGCACAGGGTTCACACTAGGTCCTAGGACTAGTATAATAAAATTATTTGTTAAATGTTAAAATTTTTTGTAATTAAACCTTCTAAAAGCAATATTTTAAGTTAATTTTAGTTGTAGTAAGTACCTATGTCGGCGTGCAAAATGTTGTATGGATGAAAACTGGCACCCCTTAGTTAAAAGGTTGCCAACCCCTGATCTAGTCAAGGCTGATGATAAACCGTAATTTGTTCGGTGAAATGGTAAATGAAACAAATTTGTTATATGTAGTGTTCTTTGAGCAGTATTAAGTCCAATCCTCTCCAGAAGTTCTGGGCAGTCAATTGCAGAATTTAAAACTTTATGTAGTGTGCAAATATCGGTTATGCTTCTCCTGTCTTCAAGGCTAGGTAAATTTAACAAATTCATTATCTCCTCATATACAATATTTTCCACTGTTATTCCCATGTTATACCCTACGAATCTCAGGAACTTTTTTTGCACAGGCTCAATTAAATTTACATATGTTTTGTAGCATAGTGACCATACTGGACAAGCATAGTCTAGCATTGATCTGACAAATGAACAATATAAAACCTTAAAACACTTAATATCGGTAAAATCAGACAATGATCTTTTAATAAAACCTAACATTTTCATAGCCTTATTTCTCATAAATTCAATGTGAAAATTAAAATTTACATTTTTACCGAAATACACCCCAAGATCCCTCATAACATCACTCCTCTTCAGAATACCATTATCGATCTTATAATTAAACATTAAAAAATTCTTCTTTCTATATGTTGCGCCAATGTGCGGTCTGCATTCGTATGAAAAGCTATATACATTTATTGAAGAGCAAAATTATCTCTTGGATTCTAATTTTGTAATTATGGGTGATTTTAATTTAATATATCTCAAAACGTATTATGAAGTGAGAAAAGCTGATAAATATGTTGAATTGTCAAATCATTTTTTAAGCTTCTACGGTGCTAATCAGTATAATCAAGTTGTAAACTCCACAAACCGATTATTGGACATTGTGGTAAGTAATGTTAATTGTCTTGTTTTAAAAAACGACTTTAGTCTCGTCCAGAAGATAAATATCACCCCACTCTGGGTATTTCCGTATCAATACCGCATATGAGAACAAAAGAATTAAAATCTAATGATGTACGCTATAATTTCCGCAAAGCGGACTATTTGTCTTTATATCATATGTTACATGCCACGGATTGGACATTTCTTGAATTTTATGATAATGTTAATCTAGCCCTCAACGGTTTTTTATGAGAAACTATATGACATATTTAATAAGTGCATACCTAAAACTAATAATAAATCAAAAAATTATCCTACTTGGTTTAACATAGAAATAATAAATAAACTCTAGTCTAAAGCAAAATTGAGAAAAAAATATAAAAGGACTAATGATTGGTATTGTTAGAATTTAAAAAAATACGGGATCAACTGAAAAAGGATATAAGAAGTGCTCAATGTGCGTACTTGATAACAGTACAGAACAATATTGGAATAAGCCCTCGTTTATTTTGGTCCTTTATAAATAACAAAAACCTATCAAGTGCAAGTTGAACTTGCGCAATTAGTGTTCCGTACGTTGATTACTTTTAAAATAAAAAATTTTGTTACAGATGTATAAAATGATCAGTGACTTCACAAAATACACTCCAAATGAGTTTTCAACAAAGTGTGTTTCCAATCTTTACTGAAATCTGATGACCTTGAAATTTTTGTTTTTTTCAAAAAACCAGAAAAATTATTAAAGGTAATGCACTCGTGATAATTTTCGTTCAATCTACACCCCGTGGAGAATATTCCGGAGTTTTTTTTTTTTTTCAAAATTTTTTGATAAGTACTTTTCGAGATAAGGCGCGGGACAGCGATTTTTTTCGCGATTTTTTTTAAAAATAATACAAAGAAAAGTGCGCGCAAGTATTACATTATATATACATTTTTTTACTCGTGTTTTCACAAGCTTTCATTTGACACCACACTCGATGACCAAGTAAAAAATTTTTCTTTTCACTTCCGATTTCACCCCCCAAAACTAACCCCTTAAGTCAAAATTTAACTCTTAAAACTACATGGCTCTGATGAGGCCATCAATTCCTATATTATTACCAAATTTCAACTTTTTATGTCACATAGTTTCGGAGAAAATCAGGTGTGACAGACAGACTGACAGACAGACACCGAAGTGATCTTATAAGTGTTCCGTACGGAACACTAAAAAAGGGTCATTGCACATACCAAATAAAATATTTATCAATATAGAGGAGTTTAATGGAGGGGATGAAATATCTAATGCATTTGCTAATTACTTTGAAAGCGTCTACTCTAATGATTTAGGTAGGTAGCAGTAATGATAGTGTTGAAAGTGTCATTCATCATGGTGTTCTTATTTTAAAAAATTAATATAGTTAATGTTGTGGAGACATTGAGGGAGTTGAAGGACGATGGAGCAACAGGCCCAGACGGCATTCCCCCATACATATTTAAGGGCTTTGAGGATATATTATGTTATCCGCTACTGTTTTTGTTTAATTTGAGTCTTAAAACAAAAATGTTTCCCCACCTGTGGAAAAGAACAAGAATATGTCCAGTTTTCAAAAGGGGGGACAAAAACGATATAAAGAGCTATATACCAATTGCAATACTCTCAACAGCAGCTAAAGTTTTTGAAAAGATTATTTATAACAATATATCAAACTCGGTTCGTCACAGTATAAGTACTGATCAGCACGGCTTTATGGAGGGTAGATCTGTCATTAGTAATTTATTAGCGGTAACGCGGGCAACGTCAGATGTCTTAAATCGGCGCGGCCAAATGGATATTGTATATACAGACTTTGAAAAGGCATTCGATAAGGTCTCATTTGCGATATTGTTGAATAAGCTGGAGAAGGATTTTGGATTCCATGTATTAATTTAATTGAGTTTTTAAAATCTTACCTTTATAATCGTGAACATGTAGTAAAGATAAAGGGGTATGAGTCCAAACCTTTTACACCTACATCTGGGATTCCGCAGGGGTCCAACCTAGGACCTCTGCTCTTTTTACTCTATATCAACGGCATCACTGGTGTAGTTAAAAATGCATCCTGCCTGTTATTTGCTGACGACTTAAAACTTTATTATGAAATCAGATCGCCTACTGACTGCCGGATTTTGCAGAATGATATAGACAACGCTGCAAAATGGGCAATTGACAATAAGATTTACTTTAGTGCAAGTAAGTGTACTGTTGTTTCTTATACTAGAAAATTGAAGCCGATAAAGTTTACATATAGTATTGAGAATGTCCCACTTTTGTATGAGGATAAGATAATGGACTTAGGGGTGATTTTTGATTCCAAATTGAAGTTTAACTATCAAGTAAGTTATACAGCAAGTAAAGCGAACAAAATGTATGGCTTAATTGTCAGAAGCATAAAAGATTTTAGAAGTACAAATTGCATAAAACAGCTATACGTATCCTATGTTAGAAGTATATTAGAATATGCGAGTATAGTATGGTCACCCTTTTATAATTGTCACAAGCGAACATTTCAATTGATACAGAATAAAATGATGCGTTACATGCATTATAAACAAACCGGTTCATATAACCCTATGATCTCTTCTACACTGTTGCAAGAACGCTATGGTGGGATGATAACCTTAGAGAAACGTAGAAAACAATATTGCATGTTCTACTTGTACAAAGTAGTGAATGGTCTCACTGATGACCCGGCATTTCTGTCCAACTTATATTTTAGTGTGCCAACGTACACCACAAGAAATCATAGCACTTTCTATATATCAGATGTAGCCCATACTAACCATCACCTGGGATCTCCATTGTATAATGCTTGCATGTTATACAATGGAATCCAGAGTAGTGTAGATATATTTAATGGTAAGTGGAGTCTTTTTAAAACTAAATTGCGTGCGTTGTTTTAAGTGTATGTAGATTATTATGTAATATTATTTAAATTAAGTTAATTTAAGTTCTAGTTCTTTGTAATTGGAAAGATCTCTGTGATGAATCTGTAAAGTGCAGTAATTGCATAACTTGACATTTCTCTATATTAAGAATCATATTATTTAATTGACACCAATCTTTTAAACTTTCCAATTGGAATTTATAACAATCTTCCATTGATTCCACTATTCTATATATCTTTAAATCATCTGCATATAACAAAAATTTTGAATGTTTTAGAAAGTCTGAAATATCATTGACAAATATGTTAAAAAGAAGTGGGGATAGGTGAGAACCCTGTGGAACATCAGATGTGACTATGATTTCATCTGATATAAAACCCTTAATCTTTACAATCTGCTTACGATCAGAAAGAACTTCTGAACCATCTCAATAAGCTACCGAAAATGCCAGAACGCTCAAGTTTATAAATTAGTAGATTATGGTTAACATTATCAAATGCTTTGGAGAAATCTGTATAGATGACATCTACTTGTTTGGTGGTTTCCAAAGCGTTCCTAAGCTCATTTTCGTAGACTAGTAAATTGGTAAGTCCTGGAAGTGATGACTTGGCCCCCCACAAACATCCGACTTGAACCCCATCAAATTGCTGTGGGACCATTTGGATAGGTGTGATTTAAAATTCAATCCGACATTAGAAAATCCCTTGTGGGAACTTTTACAAGCAGAATGGGTTAAAATAATCAAAGAAACTCTGAAGAAACTGCTGGACGGAATGCCGAAACTCTTTACAGCGGTAATTAAAAACAAAGGAGGTCACATAGATGAGAAACATCCTGGAAGATCATGAATATTTTTCTAATTTTCTTCACTATAAATAATGTGAAAATAAATAATAATTCATTGAAATTAAAAAAAAATATTATCTAGGTTTTTGTTGTCTTGGGACTGAAATAACTAGGTAGGCAAAGACTTTCCGAAGGTAGTGTATTAATGAAAATTTTTTGTTTTAGGTTATAATCTACAGGAGCAATCTTTTCAGGCCTCGCATAAAAGGTGCCTTGTCATCTTGGATTTTGAAGTGGCCATTTTAAATTAAAAAGATAAAAAAAAATACTTTTGTACTTTTAAATATTTGTCTAATAAAGTACTTCAAATAAATTTTTGACTGCTTTTATTATACTCTTGAAAAAATTACCAAAATCAGCCTTTTTTCCGGGGAGCTGGAGCAGCCTTACCCCTTAACAAACCAAAACTTTTATAATTGACATAGTTCAACATGCTTACCGTAAACCTTTACATCAACCATCACCCCCCCAAACTAAAACATTTTGGTTTTTACCATACAATATACCTGGCTAGAAGATCATTATCCAACAATCTTTCCGTTTCCATGTCCACAACGGTATATTCCTTCTCCCTCATTTCCCTTGAGCGTTTTGCCTCCTCCAAAAATTCCCTCGAGGTCTCCCCCGAGTTTACGTTGCACGGCAGGCTGCCTGTAAAATGAAAAAGCGGATTTTGGTAGGATGAACGTACATTCGGAAAACTAGGGCTAATGCAAGGTGTCAAGAAGAGAGTTTATTAAAATTTAAACAATACAAAGTAATTATATTATCTGTTCATCTCAAATTTCATCATATTGCAAATGATTGTTTGAAAAAGCACTCATTTGGGATCATGAAATCGTGATTTTAAAATAGTCCAATAAAATCTGTAATTTCAGTCATGTGATAAAAAATTTGATGTTTTATTGGTCATTTTACCATTACAAAAATAACAGCTAAAACAAACGAAGGAAAATTATTCTCATCAGTTAAAAGTTCTCATTGGTCAAGGCTTGTAACTAATGTTTCAACTGATGAGAATGATTTTCTCATTTGTTTTAGCTGTCATTAATAACAATTTACTTTGACTAAGATTCTTGAGCGTGCTTAAGATATTCAGTTTTAAATTACTTCTCTGTGTCACCCTGTGATAGTGATTATTTTTTATATACTAACTGTAGCTTTTAAAAGAGAATAAAAAAACCGAAAAGTAAGAAAATAAACGTAATCATAAACAATGAGTAATAACATTCCAAATGCAACATTTGGAATGTGTCAGGAAAAAAACGCCTTAAAAAACGTCAAAAAAAAAAAAAAAAACCGAAAGAAATATAAAGTTGTAAAACCGTAAGAATCCCATTATCGTTATCAGCTGTTCGCCGCTGCCACAATGACAAAAAAATTCCATCTCGATTTGTATCAAATTTCTTCCAAAGATACTGAAATGGTTAAAACATGTGAAGGGCCTATTTCAAAAAGAACACAAACAAATCCAATGTAACAAAGTTGCATAAGCTTTACAAAAAAAATAAAATAAAATAAGCGGCCTCGGCGAAAAAAACTAGGTGACACGGCTGACCAAAAATCGATCAAGTAGCCCGTGAAGAAACAAACGGTAGTTTCGCAATGAAACCAGACGGCCCACCGGGCCACTTGGTACTTACATTTGATCTGATTTCCCGTTAAGGATTTGAGTAGGCCGTTTTTCACTTGTTTTTCCTTCGAATTTTTCAACAAGTTGGGAATGGGAAGACTCTCCGCCATGACGTTTCAATTTTCGGTTAAGATCCAACCTCGCAACGTCCGAAAAACACTAAAATTCTCTACGAAAGAACGCGACTTCTACTCACTAGAACTTTCGAGAGGGTCCGTTATCACATCCTAGTGTTCTGAGGGCCCTGAAAAGGGCCGAAAACTAAAAAAATCGCGTTGGGATGACACTAAAGAAAAGGGCGAAAAAAGTGAACTTTGAGGTTAGGATTCCTTCCGAGGCGCGGTTGCCAGATCGCCAGAGGCACTGACGACACCGCGCGGAAAAGCGAATCGACTACGGTAGCCTTGGAATTTGCGGCGATGCTTTTGTTCGCTGTCGATACGGGGTGGAGTCGGAAAGTGCGACGAAACAAAGGAAAACGAAAATTGAGCTTAAAAAGCTTTTTTTTGTTTTGTACAGCAAAAACTTGGCCCTTTGTGAGTTGACGTTGACTATATGTTTTCACAGGAAACATAAAAGTACGATATTACTAAAATTATACATCAGTTTTAGAAAAGGTATACGCTTTTTTAAGACTGATCATCAATTTAGTTATCACGGTAATTCACGTTGATCTGAGAGAAACACAATAAGTACGTTTATCTACGTAAATGACCATTACGTGCAAGTCGGACCTGCGCAATTAGTGTTCCGTACGTTGATTGTTTTTGAAATAAAATTTTTTGTTACAGAGGTATAAAATGATTAATGATTTCACAAAACGCACCCCAAATGAGTTTTCAACAAAGCTTGTTTCCGATCTTTGTTGAAAACTGATGACCTTGAAATTTTTGTTTTTTTTTATATACCAGATAAATTATTAAAGGTAATGCACTCATGATAATTTTCGTTCAATCTACACCCTGTGGAGAATATTCCAGAATTTTTTCAAAATTTTTTGATCAAAACTTTTCGAGACAAGGGCAGGGGACAGCAATTTTATGATCTGGTAATTTTTTTTATTTCCAAATTCACTCCCTCAAAACTAACCCTTTAAGTCAAAATTTAACTTTCAAAACTATACGGCTCTGATGGTGCCATCAATTTCTATATTAGTGCCAAATTTGAACTTTCTATGTCAAATAGTTTCGGGAAAAATCAGGTGTGATAGACAGACGGACGGACGGACAGACACAGTATAAGTGTTCCGTACGGAACACTAAATATCTTTCGTTTGCGCTTCAGTTCATACTCTGAGGAAAATTCGTTTCGCAAATGAACTTGAATAAAAAATAAATCGCAAGGTGCTAAATCAGGGTTATAGGCTGGATGTTGTTAGTCGGTGAATTGCTGTTGAATTGAATGCTTTCGGTAATTCCTTGAACTGTGCTAGCTTTGCGACTCCTGAACATGTCATGCAAAAGCAAAGTTTTGCTTCTCCATGAATTCGGAAGTTTTTCTTTACTAGCCGGCTTTAGATTCCGTAAACATCTTCATTAATTGTGGGCTTCTCCTTTTCTTCATATATTTACTAAGCAAAAGTCTTTCGCAGTTCAAAAAAAAGGCAGACATCAACTTTCCAGAAGACGACGAGTTTTCGCCTTCCTTCGAGTCGCCTGTGACAGTTGGCCAAAAATAACTCTAGTCGTCCTCTGAAGCGCACAAATCTTCGTAAAATATTTCTTTTTTCGTCAGTTACCGGTCTTGTGTACGGAGTTTGAGGATCAGTGGTGTCAGAAACTTTTTTCACTGAATTTTACTTTCATTTTTCGCAAGAAAAAAAATCGTAAGAACTGCAAAACGCAAACGAATTCGTATACAACTTTATCAAAGTTCTTAAGAGAGCGACAGTACTTTTTTATGGGCATTTCATCTTTGCTGTACCCATCGGTGCATTCTTTCTCTGAATAACTTTTGATCCATTTTTCTCCTTTGTGACAAACTCTATCACTGCACGATGCTCCAAATTACTTCCATTTTTCGCAAGAAACAAAATCGTAAGAACTGC
The DNA here is from genome assembly GCA_019049505.1 of Pachyrhynchus sulphureomaculatus. Taxonomy (NCBI): domain Eukaryota; kingdom Metazoa; phylum Arthropoda; class Insecta; order Coleoptera; family Curculionidae; genus Pachyrhynchus; species Pachyrhynchus sulphureomaculatus. The sequence continues at coordinate 117,041,696 of CM032448.1, read as the reverse complement.
AAAAAGCAAACGGACTCGTGTAAGAGTTCTAAGGACAGCGACAGTATTTTTTTATGGGCGCAGCGGACAAAGCGATTCCCGTTGGTCTTGAATCTCTGTAAATTCCAGAGATTACGTCCTTCATATAAAATACTGCTTAAAAGGGGTTGTACGAGCAGTAACAAGTTGAACTTCATACGGATGTAATGTATTAGCGCGACGTGCATTCCCGAAATGCTGTTGTAAACCAACTATTTTTTATGATATTACTATATTGTTTTGCCTTTAGCTACGTCTATGAGTTTAATACAAAGCCATAACATAACAATAACCAATTCTCAATAAAAGATATACTATGTACACTTACTAATAGCTCAGTAAAACAACTACTTTTGACAAATGATTATTTTCTTTGTAAACTTCTTGATGGCGCCGAGAAGTCGCCAAACTCTGTGAACATTAGGATGATAGATAAATATTTGTTAGCTAAACTTAAAAGCAGGCCCATGGTAAATTTTGGAGAGTAAATGTATAAAATAATAGGCAGTCAGCTAGAGAAGTCATTATTACATTATTATTATTATTCTTAGTTAATTAACAAAAGACATAAAAGACATGTTTGCAGTTTCCGGTGCGGATTGCATACGCAATGACAATAAATAAATCACAAGGGCAGTCATTGAATGTTTGCGGCATTAACCTTGAAAATCCATGCTTCTCGCATGGTCAATTGCATGTCGCCTGTTCCTGTGTCGGAAAACCATCAGCTTTGTTTGTTTACGCGCCAGACAACAAAACCAAAAATGTCGTGTATCATAAAGCATTGCAATGAACGAAATGGTGATGTCACAGGAACCCAATCGGAACAAAGCATTTCTTTGTTTTGATTGTTTACTTGAACAGCGATCTTGCAATCAAAATCGAAATGTAAATAAAACACCTTGAGATTCATTGTGATTTCAAATTTAATGGAAGAAAATAAATCATTTGGTTGACATAACTTAATGACTTAATTCAATTGTGACTTAAATTTTGGAACAAAACCGCATGGTTCCAAGTCGATCACATTTCAGGCACATCACACATTTCCAGCATTTCAACGGTGTACTGCCGATAGAATTCATCTAGCGTGTAAAATTTCCCATTGGCGTACTTCTGAATGTACAGGGTGGTCCAAATTGGACACTTTTAAAGGTAAACCCCTTTATCTAAAGGAGATAGACTAAAATTGATGTCGGTGTTTGAGGCTCAATTTTTATGATAAACTCAATGGTGAAAACCGCATATCGATATCTAGTACCGTTTCAGATATAGGGTGTCTTTAAAAAATCTGCATTTTGGAAAAATGTTTGTGATTCTTTTCCTATCGAAAATTTTTGATTTCTGTAAATCAATCCCAAAACACTTTTTCACGTGGATTTCAACAGTGTAAGTTACATTTTTTTACAATTAATATTTTAATAGTTATTAACGCAAAAATATATTTTTTAAATGTATATTTTTCCTTATCCAAATAGAGCTTTAAATTACCATTTTAAAAATATAGCATACTTTATATTTTGCTTAAATCTACTTCAAAATATAGAGGTTTTCAGTTTTTACGGAAGTTTTAAATGCATATTTTGTGAAGTAGGCTTTGGATGAAGAGGCAATATGGTTTAATTCAATTGTTTACTCGTAGTTGTCAAATTTTACTTCAGGATCAGTTATTGAATTGTCAAATAAATCGCACTGAAGTTTGAAAATTACGAAAAATAGGATATGATAGTGTGTTTTATACAAACCACAGAAAATTCGGAAGCGGCAAGCAATTTGTACCACGAACGGTATCCATAGATGCGTAAACCCTTCAAGGATATATTCCCTCGATTGCGACATAACCTAGTTAATAATGGCCAGTTTGGAAATGAGTTAGAAGAAATAGTAGTTTTAGGAACTATCGGAAATAATTCCGACACTTCAACCCGACAGTTAAAAGAATCCACTGGACTACTAAGAACTAACGTAAGTCGTACTTTGAAGAAGCACAAATTCAGGCCATATAGGACAAGAAAAGTTCATCACCTTAGAGACGGAGATTTTCAACGGCGTATGGATTTTTGCCAATAGTTTCTGGAGAATTGTAACCGAGTTCCGAATTTTTCATTAAATTGCATTTGGATAGATGAAGCTTATGTAAGCAATGCAGGTATTTTCAACCGTTACAATTCTTATACGCGGGCACAAGAAAATCCTCATTTAGTTGTGGAGCAAAGAAATCAAAGCAGATTTAGATTTATTGTGTAGGCAGCAATTTTTAGAGGCAGGGTTATAGGTTCATTTATTTACGAAGGACCACTCACCTCCCAGATATTTAGAAATTTTAAGGCAGCAAATAGAACCTCCTGTTGATGAACTGCCGTTAATGGACCTTAGAAATATATTTTTTCAACACGACGAGGCACTCTCTCATAACGCTGCAGTTATCAGTAATTTTTTATCGGCCAATTTCGACAATAACTGGATAGCTAACCAAGGTCCGAACCGTTGGCCGGCAAGGTCACCGGATTTAACACCCATGGACTTCTATCTCTAGGGAAGACTGAAAAACCTAATTTTTAAATTGCCGACAAACACCCGGCAAGAGTTATAAGTCGCAGTGATACAAAGTTTTGCAGCTCTCACTTCTCTTGAACTAATAAACTCAGTAAGAAGTGTCCAGAAAAGGTGCAGCCTATGTATAAATGAAACTGGTCGACATTTCGAACAGATTTTTGAAAAACACCCTGTATATCTGAAACGGTACTAGATATCGATATGTGGTTTTCACCATTGAGTTTATCATAAAAATTGAGCCTCAGACACCGACATTAGTTTTCGTCTATCTCCTTTAGATAAAGGGGTTTGTTTACCTTTAAAAGTGTTCAATTTGAACCACTCTGCACTCCTTCTCAAATTGAACATCCATGACCACAATCGTTAATAGATATAAAGATCACTTAGAAATATGTCTTTTTCTCATTTTTACTTTGTTTACACATTTCCAATAGCTTTTCACAAATTCACAAAACGATCACAAATTTATTGAAATTTGGACAGGACAACGTCTGTCGGGTCAGCTAGTTTTTCATAAATTCTCACGCTAATAAAAAAAATCTGGAAAATAAATCTATATACTGTTATTTTGTAAAATTTTTCGCTCATTTACGTGGTGCTATTAATTTTTCGACATCTTTTTTATTTTTCGAGATATTACCGCAAAAGCGAATTTTTTATTTTATTTTGGATTTCAAACTTTAGCAAACTTTTTTTTATCGTATTCTACGTCCAAAAAACTACCTGTGTGCCAAAATGCAGCCTGTTAACATTTAATGAGAGCTTAAAACCTCCGGCGATTGTGTTATTAATCCTAGTTATTTTACTGAGCTAAAACCTAACGCTTTGAAAAAAACAAACATATTGAACTGGAAAAAAGGTATTTAATGGAATGATAAAGATCACCAATCTAATACTGGTAATAGGAATAGGATATTTGTAGCCCACTTGAAATTAACGGAGCATAAAGCGTATTAAAAATGAGAACACCCAGATCGTAATACCACGGATCTTAACAATTGATTAATAATAAATTGTATATTGCAGTTATCTTATTAGCCATATCAATATGACTAATCATGTTTTGCCGACTAATAATTTTTTTATCCGAATACTTACTAAGAAAAATTAAAACGGTTTATAATGAGTCATTAAGAACGCATTCGCCAATTTATTTTTTAAAATAAAGCTCCTTGCTCATAGTCCGTATTAAACTTTCTTAATATTGAACTAATTAGTTAATAATTCCTCCTTCTTCTTCTTCTCAATCTAAGTCTTCCACTCCTGGACGTAGATCTCTTCTAATCTCTTCCATACTACCCTGTCTTTTACCACCTTTAACCACTGTTTGCCTGCTACTATTCTTATATCATCGATCCATCGTTTCTGTGGACGTTCAACGCTTCTCTGGGTCTCCATTCTGTGATCCTATACACCCATCAGTGTCCGGATAATCTAGCCACATAACCTGCCTATCGTTACTTCATCTTTGCCGTCTAGAGAGTTATGTCAGTGACTTGGTTCGTCTCCTTACCTGCTCGTTATGAATTCTATCCCTAAGGGAGATACCAAGCGTGCTTCTCTCCACAGCTCTCTGTGAAGTCACGAGTTTTTTAACAAATTCTTTAGTGAGACACATCGTTTCCAGTCCATACGTGCTGATCGGAAGAACACCGGAAATGTAGACTTTAGTTTTTAGGTAAACGTAGTACTTTTTAATACGTAGGCTGAAAAGTTTTTGGTCTGACACATAGATGTCGCCCTTTTCAAAAAATCCATGATTTTTAGGAAGTACCAACCTTCAAACGATATGTGTGAAAATTTCATGACATTTCGACGATTAGTTTACAAGTTACGATGGTTTTAATGACGCTACTTTTGATATTTTCAAAACAATGGAAAAAATCGAATTTCGTGTGTTGATTAAACACTGTTTTTTGATGGAAAAAATACTGTTTAAGCAAAGCAATGACTTGATAAGTGTCACGACCCTGGAAAATCACTGATTTACTGGTATGCTGAATTTAAACCTGGATAGACACAAATGATGCTGAACGCTCTGGACGCCCAAATGAGGTGGTTACACCGGAAAACATCAAAAAAATCCACAACACTGTTTTGGATTACCGTAAAGCAGGGGTGCTCAAACGGTCGATCGCGATCGACAAGTCGATCGCGAGTGCTTTTTGAGTCGATCTCGAGAAAAAAATTCCGATATAACCTGAACTAAAACAAAATGTAATGAATAAACTACTAAAATTTATTCGATCCACAATTAGGCCAGAATAACCCCCTCATCACTTTCTTTTATCGTAATAACCCCCTGCTAGCGGCAAAAGGCAGCTTTATCAAAGGAACGCGCGGTACTTGTCAAAGAAAAGCCGCGTTTTTGATTCCCGCCGATTTTTCTAGCAACTTCGGGCGGCGTGTTTGACGGGAACATTCGAGACTTCGTTCGCGCCGATATAAATGTTGCGCCTGCAGGAATAGGAGTCAGTCTGAGTTGTAACTCGAAGGTGATACATCCATACAAAGTTTATTAATAAATAGTCCAAAATGAGTGCGGCGAAGAAAAGTAAAACTTATCATTTTAATAACGATTGGGAGGAAGAATTTTTCTTTTGTATGGTAAAGGATAAGTGTATTTGTCTCATTTGCCGTGCGTCAGTTGCAATACCTAAGCGTGGGAACTTAGAGAGGCATCATAAAACGGTTCATAAAAACTATGAAAAGGATTTTCCGTCACAGAGTGAATTAAGAAAACGAAAAGTACGTGATTTGATAACTTGTTGGAAAAAAGAACAAACCATGTTCACAAGACCAGCCAAACAATCAAAAGCTGCAAGGATCGCGTTATTTAAAATATCTCATATATTGGCGAAACACAAGAAACCATTTGTTGATGGATTGGTTGTGAAGGAAGCATTTATTGAAGCGGGTAAGACTTTATTTGGAGATTTTAAAAATAAAACAGAGATTATGTCTGCTATTAGAGAACTTCAGTTATCTCGTCCGAATGTCACAAGGCGTGTTGAGGTCATGAGTCAGGACATGGCAGATAAACTAAAAGATGATATCATGGAATGTACATACTTTTATTTACAGTTCGACGAATCCACCGATATGACAGACTCTGCCCAGCTGTGTATTTTTATTCGAATGGTATTCAATGACATGTCGGCTAAGGAAGAGTTTTTGACAATCATTCCTCTGAAAGGAAAGACCCGTGGCGAAGATATATATGACGTTTTCTTCAATTTTGTAACAAACTACAAGCTACCAATATATAAACTAGTGTGCATTACAACCGATGGAGCACCAGCAATGACTGGAAACAAAAACGGTTTTGTGGCATTGTGTCGAGCTAATGATGATTTCCCTTCGTTTTTCTTCTTCCATTGGATTATACATCAACAAGTTTTGTGTTCAAAAGTTCTAAACATGGAGGAGATTATGGGCATTGCAATAAAAATTGTGAATTCTATCCGTGCACGTAGCTTGCAACGACGGCTCTTTAAATTCCAATTGGAAGATAGTAAGTCAGCTGAACACACTGATTTAGTTCTTCACACGGACGTCAGGTGGTTGAGTCGCGGAAAATTCCTAGAAAGGTTTCAAGAATTAATGCCCGAAATAACAGCTTTTCTGGACGAAAGAGGTGATGACACTCAGATGCTGAAAAACGGAAAATGGCTGACTGACTTGGCATTTTTGACAGACATCACAATGCATTTAAACACCATTCATTTGGAGCTTCAAAGTAAAGGAAAAACTATTATTGAGATGATTAGCGCAATAAACGCATTCAAAAGTAAATTGCAACTTATGATAGATCAACTGAAAAGAAAGGATCTGAAAAATTTTCCATCTTTGAAAGCAAGGATTCCTCAGTTGAATTATGATATTTATGAGGCAGAATTATCAAATATTTTGGGCCAATTCGAAATACGTTTTTTATGATTTCAGTAAATTGGCAAATATCGCATCATTTATGAGTTATCCTTTTTCATGTAAAAACATTGAGGAATTAGCTACTGAAATAGCAAGTCAGTTTACCATGGGCTCATGTTCTGTTGAAAATGAGTTAGGGCAGATTATATCAGATATACATCTCAAAGCCACAGCATCTGATACAAAATTCTGGTGTTTTATATCTGAAGATAAATATGCGAATCTAAGGTAAATCGCCCTTCAACTGACGGCAATGTTTGGGTCAACTTACTTGTGCGAGTTTGCATTTTCTGAAATGAAGATAATTAAGACAAAATATCGCAATCGACTAACATATGTCATCATGCTTGCGATTAGCACTCGGTAATTAGGTACCATCTTATGAAAAGTATGCTGAGGACATGCAGTGCCACGCTTCAACATCCAAAGTCACTCTTTAGTTAAGTTTAGACACTAGAACTCGTTTGTTTTGTAAGAACCAATAAACTCGCAATTTTGAATAATTATGAGTTTTTTCATTGAGATTTTAGAGCAGACCTACACTTACCTTGACTAAAAAAAATGCATATTGTGCGGAAAACTAATATCTATGCCACGATACACCCTACTTAGACGACAATCCTGCATCACACTTACTTGCAGCCTCTCAGAGTCGATCGATCGTAGTCTAACAATATTGAGGTAGATCGCCAGCAGTTCAAGTTTGAGCACCCCGGCCGTAAAGTGATATTGTGTGAGATAGCTGACACCCTAAAGATATCAAAAGAACGTGTTGGTCATATTTTGCATGAACATTTGGGCATGAGAAAGCTCTGATCGAAATGGGTACCGCGTTTGCTCAGAGTGGACTAAAAACAACAACGTGTTGATGATTTTGAGCTCTGTTTGGACTCGTTTAAGCGCAATAAAAAGGATTTTTTCATGATGTAGGTGTGACAATGGATGAAACATGGATCCACCACTACACACCAGAATCAAATCCGCAGTTACTTGAGTGGACAGCAGCCGGTGAAAGCCGCCCGAAGCGACCAAAAACACAACAGTCGTTGTGCATGGAATAATTTTTATTGACTATGCTGAGAAGGAAAAAATAGCGAATAATATACAGGGTGCCCCATATGTATGGAATAATGATTTCACAGCATTTATTAATCAGAGTATTAAAAACATTTTTTAAATAAAAGTTATAGGGTGTTATACGGTGCACATGCGGACGTTGACAATAAAATGTTTTGAACTGTCAATTCGAAGAAATTACGCCATCTTCAATTTTTTTAAATGGAAAGCCCTGTATATTATTTTATTTTTGAGTCCTACCAAAAATTCTAGATATTATTTGTCTAACATACCACATGTCTAAATTGAACGGTTTTGGAATTATTGATATTAGAAATCAGGGAGGTAAAATTAAAAAAAAAAATTAAGCTGGCTTGTGTCAAACATTTACTGTCATGTAACGACTTAACGCGTCAAAAAATAATTTATTGCTGCATATTGTGAAACTGCAATTTGAGCGTAATATCAAAATGGTATATATAACAGAAACTGAAAGGATAACTTTCAACTTAATGTTGGTTGGTTACGGAGACCGTAAGAGAACACAACAGGACGTGTGTGATCTTTTTTAACGCAGAATATCCGAATCGAGAACCTATTACCCAATCCGTAGTTAGCAAAACATTAAAACGATTTAGACAATCAGGTCATGTTAAGGATCGTTCTAAACCTGGACCTCCAAAAGTTAAAACAAGCGATGATAAAAAGTTAGATGTTTTATTGAAAATTACAGAAAATCCCCATACAGCCACTCGTCAGCTTTGCCTAGACCACAACATAAGTAAAGGTACCTTAAGTCGTATACTGAATGAAGAAAAATTGCATCCATACAAACCCACTCTATTGCAAGAATTATCTGAAGATGACTACGATAGACGCGTTAAATTTTGCAGGTCATGATGGAACGAATTAGTAATGATCTTAACCTAATTCATAATATTGTTTTTTCTGACGAGGCCAAATTTTGTCTTAACGGAAGAGTTAACAGGCATAACTGCCGGTACTGGTCTGCTGAGAATCCCCACTAGAGAATCGACAGTCATTCTCAAAGCCCACAAAAAATGAACGTGTGGGCAGGGATTTGTGGACGTTATATAATTGGTTCCCTTTTTATCGATGGAAATCTTATAGGACAGCGGTATTTACAGTTCCTCAAAGAGCAAGTTATTCCAACTTGTGCAGGTCTTTTTCCCGATGAAAATAATTTGGGTACTCCAGGTACTACAGGAATCTGTGGTATCAACAGGACGGAGCAGCTCCTCACTATGAAATGAATGTTCGTAAGAGTTTGGATGCGATTTTTCCTAATCAATGGATAGGCAGAAGAGGTGCTGTAGAATGGCCTGCAAGGAGTCCCGGCCTTAGGCCACTCGATTTTTTTTATGGGGTCATTGGAAAAACAAAGTTTACCGAAGTCGACCTGAAACTGTAGAAGATTTATAACAAAGAATTCAATATAAAGTAGCACAGATAACCACAGAAAATCGTACCTACAATACAGATCCAATGCTATAACATACAATGATTATAAAAATGTAAGAAACAGGGTCAACGAGAATACCCAGAGAATCAAAAGAGAGCATTGGGAGAAATTTTCGAACGATATGGAACATGATCTGTACGGAGGACAAAAAAAAATATGGAATCTACTGAGAAATAGAAAAAAAAAAACAATAAATGAGTATATACAAAATACAAAAATGACGGTGGAAGAATGGGAAAGATATTTCGAAAAACCTCTATAGTAGTCCATCAGAAACCAATTCATTATCACAGGAAATACAGCATGAAATAGGACCATTTCCTTGAATCAAATACAGCACATGGCAGCGAAACTAAAAAACAGAAAAGCCCCAGGCATGGACGAAATTAAGAACGAAATGATCAAATATGGAGGTGATAAATTACTAGAAGAATTACAGATTTTCTTTAACAAAATACTCACAGCCAAGATTATACCATCCGAATGGAAAGAAAGCATCTTGATACCAATTTTCAAAAAAGGAGAAAGGATAGATCTAAAAAACTATCGAGGTATCAGCTTAATGAGTGCGGTTCTAAAATTTTAGCAGAAGAAATAATGTTAACCAGAATCTGTGAAGAACAGCAAGGGTTCAGAAAGAACAGGTCTACTATAGACGCCATATTTATAATCCGTCAAATTACCGAAAAAGCCATAGAGTTTAATAAGATAGCCTTTATGTGTTTCATTGATCTTACCCAGGCATTCGATAGGGTACGGTTAACTGATATCATAACCCTACTACAAAAAAGGGGAATTCACCCGAATATAATAAAAACTATCGAAGAGCTGAACATCAACAACCACACATTTGTAAGAGTGGCAAATAAATTAAGCAATAAAATACCTATGACAACCGGAATCAGACAAGGAGATAGCCTAAGCCCAATCTTATTTAACATCATAATGGATGAAATAATAAACGAAGTAAAGAAAACTGGGAAAGGATATCGATTGGGAGACAAAGAAATAAAAATAATATGTTACGCCGATGATGCAGTAATCATATCAAAAGACGAAGATAACTTACAGAGACTCCTACATAAGTTCCAACAAACAGCAAAAGTGTTTAATATGCAAATATCTATAAAGAAAACAATATCCCTTACAATATCTAAAGAACCGAAAAGATGCAAACTCGCGATTTATGATCAGAGTGTAGAACAAGTGATGTCCTTCAGATATCTAGGCGCAAACATAACAAGTACCAGGAACCTTAAAGAGGAAGTAAAAACTCAAACAACAAAGGCATCATTAATATCAGGATACTTAAGAGATATAATTTGGAGAAACAAATATATGAGCACCAGGAGCAAAGTAAGAATATACAAAACATGAGTAAGACCGATCATGACGTACGCGATAGAAACCAGAGCGGAGAACACAATAACAAAACGACTCCTAAGAACAACCGAAATGCGAACACTTAGATCGATAACAGGACATACCTTATTTGACCGGAAGAGATGTGAAGAAATAAGGGAAATGTGCGAAATACAGGAGGTGGAGAGATGGGCAAGGAATAGGAGAAGAGAATGGAGAGACCGTGTGGATAGAATGCCAAATGACCGGTTGGCTAAGGTTGCAAAAGAGAAGCGACCAAACATACCTCAACCGCTTGGAAGACCACCAATAAGAGCTGGTCTTCATCATCGCAATTGTTTCTGGGAAACCTTTGAAGTGAACACAGGACGTGGTCCTAATGTAGGAAGAAGAAGAAGAGATCACCACGGATTCTTTACAAAACTCCGTTCATGCTGTTTATGACAGGTTTGGTCATTGCTTCGCTGTTAACGGCATACATTTTGAGCAATTGTTACCTTAAAAATAAACCTAGAGTATTTATTAATACTTTTTTTTAGTCTTTTTTTTTTATTTTTAATTTCAAATGACAATAATTCCGAAAAAGTTCAATTTAGACATATGGTATGTTGACAAATAATATCTAGAACTTTGAGAAGGACTCAAAAATAAAATAATAAACAGGGTTTTCCATTTAAAAAATCAAGATGGCGTAATTTCTTCGAACTGACAGTTCAAAACAAATTGTCAACGTCACAATATGCGGCGTATAACATCCAATAACTTCTACTTAAACATTTTTTTGATACACTGATTAATGCTGTGGAATCATTATTCCATACATATGGGGCACCCTGTATAAAGTTACTGGTGCGTTTGAAGGCAGAAATCGCAAAGAAACGGTCCCAAATAAACAAGAAAAAAGTGCTCTTTCAACAAGACAATGCACCGTGTCATAAGTCAACGGTTACAATGGCAAACTTGCATGAATTGAAATTCGAACTGCTTCTCATCCACCCTATTCTCCAGATTTGGCCCCCAGCGACCATTATCTATTCGCAGCGTTCAAAAAAATGCTCGCATGAAGGAGATTTGGCTCCAGTGAAGAAGTTATCGCCGAAACTGAGGTCTATTTTGAAGGCATAGACAAATCCTTCTACAAGAAAGGTATAGAAATGTTAGAAAAGCATTGGACTGATTGTAACGTTCTTGAAGGAGACTATGTCAAAATAACCGGTCAAGTGCAAGTTGAACTTGCGCAATTAGTGTTCCGTACGTTGATTGCTTTTAAAATAAAAAATGTTGTAACGGAAGTATAAAATTATTACAGGTAATGCACTTGTGATAATTTTCGTTCAATTCACACCCCGTGGAGAATATTCCAGAATTTTTTTAAAATTTTTTGATAAGTACTTTTCGAGATAAGGCAGGTGGACAGCGATTTATCGCGATTTTTTAAAAATAATACAAAGAAAAGTGCGTGCAAGTATTACATTATATGTATATTTTTTACTCGTGTTTTCACAACCTTTCATTTGACACCACACTCGATTACCTAGTAAACAAAATTATTCTCACTTCCGATTTCACCCCCCAAAACTAACCTCTTAAGTCAAAATTTAACTTTCAAAACTACATGGCTCTGATGAGGCCATCAATTGCTATATTATTACCAAATTTCAACTTTCTATAACAAATAGTTTCAGAGAAAATCAGGTGTGACAGACGGACAGACACCGAAGTGATCTTATAAGTGTTCCATACGGAACACTAAAAAAATGTGTTTTAAGTAGCTAGACCACAAACTTTTCAGCCTACGTGTTGTATATATAAGACTCACCACAAAAAGTTTTTATATTTGGCGGTGCTACCAGCTAAAAAACTATTATGTGTAAATATAGATCTCTGAACTTTTGGTCCAAAAATATTGAGGTTTAGAGGGTGCTAAAGTCAATTTTATTGGTAACATCAGTGTATTGTATATTCTACAGGATAAAAACGTAATTGCACATTGACAACATTACTTTTTTAAGGTTTCAATTGCATAAATATGTAGAACTAACAATTACGTACAAATTTAGACTACGTACGACCAAGTAAACCCAAGTTATGAGCAATTAAAACACGTTTAAAATAGACAGATAAGCCATATTTCAAACTTAATGCTAACTTTACGTTGCACACATTATTTTTTTGTGGAACAAATTACATAGATATTCGAGACTGATAATTTCAAATAATTTTAGGTCACGTGCAACTATGGACGACCAAGTCAACTCAAGTTGTAAGCAATTAAAAGACGCTTAGTAATACGATGTTTTTAAACATTTTATAGATTTCTGTATATAACTAAACTACTTATTCATAATACTGATTTACGAAAGTAATGTATTAATTATTTTTTCTAAACTATTCTATTCGAAAAATTACGGAAGATATAACCGTTAAATACGAAATTTGGCATGTTTGTGAATTTCATACGTTTTTTTAATTGCTCATAGCTTGAGTTTACTTGGTCGCCCATGGTCGCACCCGGTTTTAGTTTTAATCTAAGTTTAAATAAATTTTAATTCTAAGTTTAATCGAAATTGTCAGTCCTGAATATGTATGCAATTTATGCGTAAAAAAATAAGGTGCACAACATAAAGTAACCAATAAATACGAAATTTGACCCATTTGTGCATTTTATACGCCGTTAGTTGCTCATAACTTGAGTTTACTTAGTATAATTTATATCTCAAAAAAATAAAGTGCGCAACGTAAAGTAACCATTAAATATAAAATTTGCCCTATTTGTGCATTTTATACGTCTTTAAACGGTTCATAACTAAAGTTTATATGGTCGAGCATGGTCTTATATGGGTTAAGATTGTTCAAAATTGTTAGTCCCGAATATCTATGCAATTCATACGTCAAAAAATTAAGGTGCACGACAAAAAGTTACCATTAATACAAAATTTGGCCTATTTTTGAATTTTATACGCCTTTTAATGGCTCATAACTTGACTTTACTTGGTAATCCATGGTTGCAAGTGATCTAAATTTGTTCATAGTTGTCAGTCGAGAATATCTATGTAATTTATACCCGGAAAAAAATAACGTGTGCAACGTAAAGTAATCATTAAGTTCGAAATTTGGTCTCTTGGTGCATTTTAAACGTCTTTTAATTGCTCATAACTTGGGTTTACTTGGTCTGCCGTGGTTTACGTTTGTACGTAATTGTTAGTTCTACATATCTATGCAATTGAAACCTTAAAAAAGCAATGTGTTCAATGTATAATTATGTTTTTATGCTGTAAAATATAAAAAACACTGATGTTACCAATAAAATCGACTTTAGCACCCTCTAAACCTTAGTATTTTTGGACCAATATTTTAGAGATATCTATTTACACCTAACAGAAGGTTTTTAGCTGATTGCTTTTTTGTGGTTAGTCTATATATATATATATATATATATATATATATATATATATATATATATATATATATATATATATATATATATATATATATAGTGGCGAACAAAAGTATGGAAACATTTTCTTAATCAAAAATATAAAATCCTATCCTTTAGGAATAAAAAAACTAGCCTTGTTTTGTTGACAATTTCTTTATAGAATTTTATTATTGACTATAAAAATTTTGTTTACCTTTTCTGGTAGATAAGGTTTTTAAGAAACGCGTTTTGTCCTTATCGAAAGCACTGAAATAATTTTATCATTCTGCTTTAAGAGTACGTTATTGTTGATACGAAGTAATTTAGTAGCATTGTTTAAAGGTGCGGTTTTTGCCAAAATGCCAAAGTGCAAATATTACAGTTCAGATCTGGAACATAAAATTATTTCTCTGTATCAAAGTAGAAAGAAGCAAATTGAAATAGCAAACTCTTTAAACATGCCTAGGGGCACTGCCAGCAAAAGAGTTCTCGAGAAGGAGCACTGTTGATCCGGCCTTTAAAAGTGGTAGACTTCGAAAAACAAGTAATAGAGTAGACAAAATTATAATTCGAAAAGAGAAAAATGATTAAAATATCTTCACTAGATAATTGTTCGATCTAACCAGCTCAAAGACACTTTAGAAACTAAACTGAATAAATAAAAGGTCGGTTGTACGCTGAAGTAAAATCACCATCCCTAAAATAGAAATTAGATTCACCCTCCTTTTTACCTGTCAAACGGGTCTTTCTTTGGCAAACTAGTCAGGTAATCCCCATATAATAAAAGATTAAATTTGAACAAAAGGCTCTTTATGTTTGAAAATTGAGTTCCAAAATACTTTTTAACAAAAAAATGTTAATTTCGAGACACATTATGTAAAAACCCGTAAAATTCTTAGGATACTCCCAAACTGGCTCCTACTGGTACCAGGTCACGTTTTTGGCGCTAAAGGCTGTTGTAACTCGGTTTGACTTAAAATAACAACAATTATGTATAGAATATAAATTTTGAAGAACAACATTAGCTTTCTTTTGAGATATTAAGCGTGTTTCTATTATTTACCGTTCTGGAGTTATGGCTCCATATGTCAGCTTTTTGGCCAAAAATTTGGATTTTTTCAAACTTTGAGCGACGAGCGGCACGGGTTAACGTCGTTTAATCGAGCTCAAATTTCGGCTATCTCAATATCTGGAAAGGGGAATCGTTTTGTGGGGTCCAGACGAACAAAATTCCGACATTTTTTTTCTCCCTCTATGAGATCCGGTCACTCTAATGTATATATAAGCCAGCCAGCTTCGTGTTACGATGACGTTTCGTTCCACGTGTTAGTCTTTCTGTAGCGACAGCTATATTTTCGCTCCCATAACAAATTATTGTGCTGTAATATAGTTTTTCCTCTGAAAACAAAAAGGCGAAGGCGAAAACTTAAAGAACAAATTGTCAATTATAAATATTTTAATTAATATTATAGATTACATTTGGTGTAAATTTGCAAAACATTGTGTAACAAATAAAATTTTGGCGATAATTTTAATAATCAATTAACTAATGAATATATTTAAAGTGGAAAAAATAATGCAGCAAAGAGATTTGGACATATAAGTAACCGTTTTATTTAAAATTTTAAATATCGCAGTATACAAAGTGTTTCAAATTTGAGAGCTATGGGTGTTCTCTGATTATTTGTCGTAAAACATTCTCGCTATGCTTCGTGGTTGTAATATTATGTAGGAGTGTAAATAAATCAATATATTATATTACGTACTACACTTATTATACCTACTTACCTGTATTTGCAGGGAAAAGGAATGCGAGGATCGGAAATATCGGAATAAAAGGATAAGGAAATAAAACTCAAAAATATATATTTATTTAGACGAAGAACTAAGAACAAAACTAGTTTCTTTAACGCACCACTGAATGCAATATAAAAGTTAACATGCTTTTTTAAAAGTGACCTGCAATTACGTCATAACGGTAGATTATGTTGGTCTGAGAGAAACAAAAGAAAAGCAGGTTTATTTAACTACCTATATAACTAAGTTGGGAATGTGGAATCTTTGGCACAATGATACTACTCAGTATATATCACCACTACATCAAACACTTTATTTTTGCACTCGACGCGCGTTTCGCTAACCATGTTAGCTTCATCAGGAGCGATGATTGACTAAAGGTAAACTACATATCTACCCTATTTATACTTAGCCTAACCCTAGAATTACTCAAGCGGAACTAATGACATAGGCAAGGCCATCAGTTCCGGTCTAGTAACCAGTAGAGGGGACTATAAGGAATAGGCCCTCTGTCTTTATTTAAACTACTTTTACATTTTATGATTTCCATACTTTCGTATGCGTTCAACAATCTCCTATCAGATACATTTTTTATTAATCTTAGATTATCTAATGTTACAGTATGATCAGCTTCAAGGGCATGTTCGGCAATGCTAGACTTTTCTGTTCTATTGTATCTTAAGTGTGCTAAATGTTCTTTAAATCGTGTTTTAATTGACCTTTTAGTTTGCCCAATATACTTTTTGTCACAATCATTACAACTAATTTCATAAATTCCACTTTTCTCACAATTGGGAATCTTATCTTTGGGATTTCCTAAGATATTCCTCAGATTGTCTGATGGAAATCCCAAAGGAAGATTCCCAATTGTGAGAAAAGTGGAATTTATGAAATTAGTTGTAATGATTGTGACAAAAAGTATGTTGGGCAAACTAAAAGGTCAATTAAAACACGATTTAAAGAACATTTAGCACACTTAAGATACAATAGAACAGAAAAGTCTAGCATTGCCGAACATGCCCTTGAAGCTGATCATACTGTAACATTAGATAATCTAAGATTAATAAAAAATGTATCTGATAGGAGATTGTTGAACGCATACGAAAGTATGGAAATCATAAAATGTAAAAGTAGTTTAAATAAAGACAGAGGGCCTATTCCTTATAGTCCCCTCTACTGGTTACTAGACCGGAACTGATGGCCTTGCCTATGTCATTAGTTCCGCTTGAGTAATTCTAGGGTTAGGCTAAGTATAAATAGGGTAGATATGTAGTTTACCTTTAGTCAATCATCGCTCCTGATGAAGCTAACATGGTTAGCGAAACGCGCGTCGTGTGCAAAAATAAAGTGTTTGGTGTAGTGGTGATATATACTGAGTAGTACCTATATAACAACCACTGCGCCACTGGCAGGGTTTTTTTTTATGAACTGACGGTTTGTCATTCGAACTAAATCACGCAGTAAGTAAAATTGAAACAATTGAAGACTCCGCGACGTATTATATACCGATGACAGCGTAGATAGGGTAGTCGAACGGGCGGGCTCTCGCAAGGGTCACACTTTTGTTCAAGGCGATCACGAAAATCTTGATAATTATCGCCCTATCAGCTTGTTATCGCATGTGTACAGGGTGAGTCAACAATAGAGTAAAGTTCATTATCTCATTTGTTATATGTTTTTTTAAATTTCATTTTTTTTAAAAAATACCAGTTTTCAGTTTTGTAAAAAATTGTCAGTAGCGCCATTGTTTCTGAAGGTAGAATACTGATAATTGGTACGAGCATTCTATAGATATGAAAAAAAGATATATGTAAAGAAATTTGAGTTAGATGCTACAGGGTGTTCAAAATAAATTTATGCATTTCGACTATTTTAAATTGAAAAATCTCAACTTTTGGCACACCATGTATATTATTATTTTTTCTGATAGATTTTACAAACCCCTCCAACTTTTATACCTATATACCTATTTCTAATAGTTTTCGATTTATTTTGAATTTTTCAATTTTTACCCTTGTTTTTAATACACTTACGCTATAACATCATAGTTGCCAAGACAAAACAAAAATCCAAACATTGTCAAATTTTGACATGCCTATTAAGCAAGTAAATAAAAAAAATAGTTTAATTTGTTGTAGTAAGTGACGTATAAAGGTAATAGTTATGGATTTTGCTAAAAATGAATTAATTCATATGGTTTATATACTGGGCGAGGCGGGAAAAAATTGACTTTTGGCAGTAAGGCCTTATGGAGCGAAGTACCCTAATAACGTATACCATCTAGAAAATCTTTTCAGTGGTTAATGGCACGGTTTGATGGTAGTGGTAGCGTTGAGTATACGAAACGGAAAGTAGTAAACCAGAATGCTACCAATGAGGAAAAAGAAATGGAGAGCTTACTTCATGTTGAAGATAATCCCCAGGTCAGCAGCCGTCAACTAGCTGACTTATCTGATACATCCTAAGCTACGGCCAATCGCACCACGAGAAAATACAAGTATCATCCCTTTCATATGGAACTACACCAAGAACTTTAAGACCGTGATTTTGAAGACGAGTAAACTTTTGTACCACCATGAATGGAGCAATAGAGGCCGATTCAAATTTTTTATCCAAAATAATGTTTTCTGATGAAGCTACTTTTCTTAGTAATGGAGTAGTTAACAGCCATAACATGCATTATTATTCAACAGTTAATCCATTTTGGGTCCGGGAAGTTCAAAACCAAAAGATTGGTCGCTTAATGTATGGTATGGAATATTAAATTTTCAAATTATTAGTCCGTATTCTGCGAACCACTTAATGGGCCTAGATATCTAAATTTTTTGCATAACGAATTACCCCAGCTTCTTGAAGTTGATAACTTTGAAAGGGAACAAATGTGGATTCAACGAGACGAAGTTCCTGCTCATTACCACCGGGAAGTTCGGGAATTTTTAAACGATCGTTACCCACAAAAATAGATCGGTAGGGATGGATTCATTCAGAGGCCTCCTCGATCATGTGATTTAACACCTTTAGACTTCTTTTTGTGGGACTACATTAAAGATCGTGTTTATGTGCATCCCCCTACAACACCAGTAGATATGGAAAATAGGATACGGGATGCGTGCAGGACAATAACGCCCTTTATACTAAGGAAAGTGAAGGAAAATATAGTAAAACGACTAAACATGCGTATTCAAGTAGACGGGCATATTTTTGAACATTTATTACGTCATAATAATTAATCATTAGATAAGTTAAACTATATTAAAATTATTATTAACTATTTGTTTTCACAATAGCGTAGTGTATTAAAAACAAGGGTAAAAATTGAAAACTATTAGAAATAGGTACAGTCGACACTCTATATAGTGAAAGACCAAAATGTTGACCGAAATTTC
Organism: Pachyrhynchus sulphureomaculatus; assembly: GCA_019049505.1. Classification (NCBI taxonomy): domain Eukaryota; kingdom Metazoa; phylum Arthropoda; class Insecta; order Coleoptera; family Curculionidae; genus Pachyrhynchus; species Pachyrhynchus sulphureomaculatus. Next base: position 117,022,690 of record CM032448.1, on the reverse strand, counting down.
ACTATAGAAAGTTTTTCACTATATAAAGAAAAAATCCGTATATATTGCTACGTATGTATTTTATATTGGTAATCATTTACTTGTATTTTATAAGGTACAAGCAACAAAAAAAATTGCAAAATTGAATTATTAGAAAAGATTTTATTAAACATTTGAAAGTTTAAATAGTACAAAGCATGTACAGGGCTAAATACATACATAAAGTCCGTACGTTATATCTTTACCCGTGCGTCATAGTTTTCAGGCCATATAACAGACGACTATTATATTATTTGTCTCTTTTCACCAATAAATCGTAGGTATTGGTAAAAAGAGACAAAAAATATAATAGTCGTCTGGGATATTGCCTGAAAACTATGACGCACGTGTAAAGATATAACGTACGGACTTTATGTATGTATGTACTACATACGAACTAAAAAGAATAATACAAAATCTGTTAATACATATGTACATACTACGTACATACGTACTAGGAAAAATAATCAGTTATTTTCTTTTGAACATTACTTTTGAAAAATAATTGTTGCTCAACAAAATTTTCGCATTTATTCAAATGCATAAAGATTTGATCAGGTACACTTTCCTGGCCCCTGAGAGTAGTTCGCATAATAGTCAAATGCATTTCTTATTTCATTTTCACTAAATTTAGCAGGACATTCCCCGGATTCAGTTTCTTCTTTATGATCTTCTATACTTTTTATATCGTCAATTATGTCTTGGTCAGTTGGGAGATCTGTCGTGCCAACATCATTGTCGATTTCTAAGAAATCCTCAAGTAAGAAATCTGCGTCGACGGTAGCAGTTTTTTGTAGAATACCCCATTGCCTTTTTAAGGTAGCGAGATCCATTTTGTCTTCTTCTTCCCATTCGTCAATTTTTTCAGTAAAACCTGCTTTAGAAAAGCAGTTTTTGGTAGTTTTCTGAGAAACATTTTCACTCCATACTTTAGCGACTTCGGCTGTACACTCTTTAAGGGTAATCAATTTTTGGACTGGAAGGTTGTTATCAATCGCATTAACAATTTTGTGAACAATTCTGTTTCGGTAATGATGTTTTATGTTTTTTATAATACCCTGATCCATAGGTTGCAATTTGGAGGTCATGTTTGGTGGAAAAAAGATCAATTCAATATTCCTTAATTTTTTACTTACAGTAACTGGATGTGCAGGACAATTGTCTATAAACATCACAATCTTTCGCTTTTGGCTTTTCATTTTCGTGTCCAGTTCTTTGATCCATCTTTCGAAAATCTCAGAAGTCATCCATGCCTTTTTATTATTGGCGTAATCTAATTCCAGAGATTTAACTCCAAAGACAAAGGGGATTTTTGCTTTTACCTATGAGCAGTAATTTCAGTTTTTCTAAGCCATCCATGTTTGCTCCAACCATAAGTGTCACCCTTTCTTTACTTGTTTTAACACCGAAACATTTATTACTTTTAAAAGCAAAAATTTTATTTGGTAAACATTTAAAAAACAAACCGGTTTTATCCCAATTGAAAACGTTTTTTGGCTCGTACTTTTTCAATGCACTTTTTAAAACAGTTTCAGTCCAAATGTCACAGTTCTCCTGACTAACGCTTGCACTCTCGCCAGACACCGTCATGAAAACAATTGAATTGCGAGTCTTTCAGGCACTCACCCACCCGTCACTAGCTTGAAAATTAACGCAGTTAAATTCTTTAGCAAATTGTAGAGCCTTTGCTTTATTAAATTTCCCGATATTTCTTGATGATACTGTCGCGACTTTTTATTATCAGAGAGACACAGCTTGGAGAAACACTAAATTTTGCAGCAACATCAATTTTTTTGCAGCCTTTATCAACTTCCTCCAAAACTTTAATTTTCTCAGCTAAACTTAAACACACTCGCTTGGACACCTTACTTGATTCTTAAACAAAAAGAAACTGAACCTGAATTTGCGAATTACTAGGCCTCGACTATAAAATGGGTTTTTCCCCGGGTTTCTATAAAATGGGTTATTCCCCGGGTTTCTCACAGAAATCTACCTGATTTATTGCCAACCATTAGGCGTTATAAACGCGTTAAGAACCTTTTCAAAAGAATGCGTCATAAAAATGGAATTCGTGCTAATGTTAGATAAAAATGGGAAACCCGAAATGGCCAAGATCTCAATAAATGCATAAAAATTTATACATAAAATTCCGGTAAAAATTTTATTATACAGAGTGTTACTATTTTACAGATTCACTATATGCAGGGCTTTTTCCATGAAATTTCATTAAAATATTCTAGGTCTTGAAAAAATTGCACTATAAAGAGTTTTTCACTATAAACAGTGTCGACTGTATATGACATACTTAATAAAAGTTGAAGAGTTTTGTAAAATCTATCAGAAAAAATAACAATATACAGGGTGTGCCATTTAAAAAATTTGAGATTTTTCAATTTAAAATAGTCGAAATGCATACATTTATTTTGAACACCCTGTAGCATCTAACTCAAATTTCTTTACATATATATATTTTTTTTCAACTCTATAGAACGCTCGTACCAATTGTGAGTATTCCACCTTCAGAAACAATGGCGCTACTGGCAATTTTTTACAAAACTGAAAATTAGTATTTTTTTTTAAATTGAAATATTAGAAAAACTACTAGGCTTATGTATATAACATTATTAATAAAAAAGTTATAAAATTTTACACAGAATTTAAAAATAAATTAGAAAATAGGATGGTCCAGTTAAAAAAACATATGTTTTATCGGCCACACTTTTTTGAAGTACCCTATATACTCAAAAATAATTTTAAACTGTGCACCTTAATATTCCCTAAAACTATTATATTTAACATTTTTTCGTCATTCCCGAAACAAATGACATAATGAACTTTACTTTATCGTTGACTCACCCTGTACAAGCTTCTTACGAAAACTGTCACAAACCGTCTAACAAATACGTTTGAAAACTATCAATCAGTCGAACAGGCGGGCTTCCGCGAGGAATTTGGAACAACAGATCATATCCAAACGCTCCGCCTTTTAATCGAAAAAGCGAACTAAGTTTCATCGAATATAAGGAGGCTTTCGACTCCCTGGAACACTGGGCGATTAAGCAACATATACCGAACTCCTCAAATTCATATATGAAAATGCTACGTTAACGGTTAAATTAGATGAAGATCAAAAAAAAGTACCCATAAAGATCACGGAAGGTGTTAGGCAGGGCGACATAATCTCACCAAAATTATCTACCGTGACCTTGGAGGTTGTATTTGAAAGTCTTGAGCGGGAGGAGAACAGAATTAAAATCGATGGGATATACGAGGCTGGTTTGAAAAGTCCGTGCAAAGTCCGAGAGATGGCACCACCGGCGCGTATCGAGGTCATGTTTAGTTAGTAGCATCTCTTGAATGAACGCACACCAAGTTTCAACCATATTGGTCTATTTCTTTGTGTTTGGCATTCGTGTGAATCAAGGAAGTTGAGTGATTTTCAAGAAATGGACGAAAAAGAATTTCGTGTGGTGATTAAACATTACTTTATGAAAGGCAAAACGCCTCAGGAGACTAAAGAGAAGCTTGATAAACATTATGGTGACTCTGCACCTTCGATTAGAAGTTTATAAGTGGTTTTAAAATTTTCGGACTGGCCATATGGGCACAAGTGACGCTGAACGTTCTGAACGGCCTGTGGAGGTTACGACTCCAGAAATCATTGATCAAATCCATGATATGGTGATGGATGACAGAAGAGTTAAGGTGCGTGAAATTGCTAGTGCTGTGGGCATCTCGACTGAACGGGTACATAATATTTTGCATAAACATTTGGACATGACAAAGCTATCCGCAAGATGGGTGCCGCGATTGCTCACGCTTGACCAAAAACGGAATCGTGTGAAGTGGTTTGCAGCTGTTCCAGAAGAATCCGGAGGACTTTAAGCGTCGTTTCGTCACTGTGGATGAAACATGGATACTCCTGAGACCAAACAACAATCTAAACAATGGGTTACCAAGGGGGAATCTGCACCAAAAAAGGCGAAGACCGTTCCTTCGGCAGGAAAGGTTATGGCGACTGTCTTTTGGGATTCGCCAGGGATAATCCTCATCGACTATCTGGAAAAGGGTAAAACTATTACAGGTGAATATTATTCATCGTTATTGGACCGTTTGAAAACTGAGCTGCAAGAAAAAAGTCCTTTTCCATCACGACAACGCACCAGCACACACCTCAGCAGTTGTGGTCGCAAAATTAATGGAAATAGGATTCCAACTCGTTTCACATCCCCCCTATTCTCCAGACTTGGCTCCCTCGGACTACTATTTGTTCCCCAATTTGAAGAAATGGCTGGCGGGACAAAGATTTTATTCAAACGAGGAGGTGATTGCAGACACTAATGGATATTTTGCAGACTTGGACAAATCCTATTATTCGGAAGGGATCAACAAACTAGAACATCGTTGGACGAAGTGTATAAGCCTAAAAGGAGACTATGTCGAAAAATAAAAAAGGTTTACCCCAAACACATAAGTAGTTTTTATTTTTGCACGGACTTTTCAAACCAGCCTCGTATCTACATCATTTGCGATTCGCAGATGATGTGGTACTGATTAGTGAAGATCTAAAAGAACTAACAACACGACAGAATAACTTAATCAAGCATCATAGAAAGGGGGACTCAAGATGAACCTCAGGAAAACAAAACTTCTAAGCCCACAAAACACAAAAATTAAGATCGGTACGGAAGAAATAGAGAGATGGATAGGTATGCTTAGGACATAAAATTAGATTAGGTAAGGACAATCAAACAGCAGAAATACCATAGCAAATTGGTCTGAGTTGGACTGCATTTAAAAGACAGGGATTCATTCTAAAAAAAAAGAGATATCTCCATGACCTTAAAAAGAATAGTTTATGAGAGCTGTTGGAGTTGACAAAGCCTATTATAGGCTTTGTCAACTCCAACGTACTCAACGGGCAATTGAAACACATTAGAAACGAGAATTTCAGACAAACAACAAGAATTACAGATATCACTGAAAGAGTGTCTATATGCTCCCCATATGGCTGGAAAGAATGATGGTAGTTGGACAATAAAATTACTTAAATGGAGACCATGGGAGAACAAATGAAGTGAGTTGACAGCAAGCAGTAGATGGCTCAATCTCGCACAGGAGAGAGACAAACAAAAGATACTTGAAGAGGCCTATCTCCTGCATTGGGGAAATTGCGGTTTATAACGAAGAAGAAAAAGAAAACAGGGTAGTATATTCAGCTGAACTTACAGCGCCTTGGTAGTAGCTGTTTTTAAAACATTTTTAATTGTGAGGGGGAGCTGTATTTATTTTTTTAAGATATTCCATTCTGAGTTGTAAGCGCCGTGATTCCATTATAACTTCCCTTTTGCCTATTTTTTTTGAACAAAAACGACGTAGAATACGCCATAAAGTTATAGTGGAACATTTTATGTCACAACTATCCTCGGACAGCCTCCATGAAAGTGACAATAACGTAGAAACTTTTTGTTCTGCATACATTTCATAAATTTTGCGGCGAATTAAGTCTTTTTGACAGAAATCAATACGTTTCGACACACAATTGTCTCTTCGTGTTTTTTTAGGCGCTATCGACTTATTTACAATTTTCCATTTTCCAAACTGTACTTTCAGGGATGCTTATTAAAGCTGATGTCTCCATCAATGAAAAGTACTTTTCGTGGCCTCGTTCCATTAACTTTAAATAAACACTTTTAAGAATCACTTTTGCCTCAACGGCCAAACATTTGCGGCTTCTGATGGAAAGGGCTTCGGACATTTTAAGACACTATTGAACTTTATAATACACACTATTTCAGTATAATACTGCAGATAAAATGAACAGACCAATGGAGGTGTCATTCTCTAACCCTAATAAGGCCATTGAATGTCTTAGGAAGAAGAAGAAATTGGAAGGGACTGAATTCAAGATGAGTGCAGACTTGACAAAGCTTCAGAGAGACGAACAAAATAGAATCTTTGAAGAACTAAATAGAAGAAGGAATGGTGGTGAGCATAATTTGAGTATAAAGTTCATAAATAACTTTCCTCGTATTGTCAACAAATCTGCTATGCCTCAAAAAAACGGGGCTTAACCCCTATAAGAATTTATTGTCAAAATGTTGGTGGATTGAGTACTAAGCTCAGAGACTTAAGACATGCTGTTTTGTGTGCTAATTACGATGTTGTAATTATTGAGAGCTGGCTGAGTGATAGGATTTTGGATGGTGAGGTTTCAATAAAGGGTTTCAGGGTGTATCGGTGTGATCGAACCCAGAAGACAAGTGTCAAGAAGCGCGGAGGTGGTGTTCTAATGCTTATAAAAAAAAACATTATTCTCGCGTTTGATCAAAACCGAAAACACTTCTACAGAACAACTTTTTATCTTTCTCAAACATGGTTATTCCAGGTTTATTATCGGTGGGGATTATATTCCGCCAAACTCCAACTTGGAGCAATACCAGCAACACTGTGAGTCTGTAGAGATGGTCTGTCATGAATATTCTTCAGCCAACCTATTCTTATTTGGGGACTATAACCTTCCCTCAGCTGTATGGAGTAACCAAGTGACAGGTTTAAGGGTTAACTGTACACCTGATTCTCAAGCAAACTTTGTTGCAGAGAACTTTACTTTCCTGGCCCTGTCTCAGGTTATATCCATACCTAATAACCCTAATGTATTTCTGGATTTAATGTTTAGTCATGTTTCTGACTTGTCTGTTTTTCAGGCCAGTGACTTGTTATTTCCGAATGGCGAGCATCATATTGCCTACTCTTGTGAGATCAAGGTGGACGATGTTAAAATGCTTAAGCAAGAAGTATACTCCCATGATTTTAAAAACACAGATTTTACAAACTTCAATCGTTATCTTTCTGCGGTGGACTGGGATGTGATGCTCGCCAGCATGAATATACATGAAGCTACAAAAATGTTTTATGAAATACTTAATAATGCTATCTTATCTTATGTACCTGTTAAGCTGTTTAAAGCCTCGAACTTTCCACATTATTTTAGTGCGGAACTCCGAAGTACTATTATAAAATAAAAAAAATAGCTCACAAAAACTATATCTCCAATAGGTTACGCTCGGACTATCTCCAGTTTAGTCATTTGAGATCCCTTTGCAAAGAACTAGTTAAACCCGCCCGGAACAGATGCAAGGAAATTATCGACGAAACCAAGGAGGCACACAATCAACGAATTAGAAACAAACTTCTCGCTTGTCCCAACAATTCCAGGTCCTTTTGGGCAGTCGCTAAGGCAGTTAGTCAAAACTTTACCAAATCCACGATACCACCACTCACACGGCCAGATAATTCCATTGCAACCACACCTGTTGAGAGAGCGAACTTGTTGGCTGAACTCTTTGCTTCACATTCTACTGTCGATTTCCAAGGAAAAACACCACCTACTATTCCCATATTGCAGTCAAGGATGCCCGATGTTGTCTTCAGACAGCGCATCATAAAGCGTATTTTAATGAAGCTAGACACCAAGAAGGCTTCTGGCGCTGACGGAATACCTGCCATAGTTCTCAAAAACTGTGCAAGGGAACTAACACCAGTTTTCTGTAGACTTTTTAACCTATCCTACAGAAAGGGAATATTTCCGTCCTGCTGGAAATGTGCCACGGTTCAGCCGATACCTAAAAAAGGTAAGAAGTCCTTGCCAAATAACTACCGACCAGTTGCACTGCTTTCAATAATATCGAAAGTCATGGAAAAGGTTATCAATGAGCATCTTCTAAAATATCTTGAACGATTCAATATTATTAGCGATCACCAATATGGTTTTCGTAAACATAGATCAACAGGAGATCTTCTGACTTATGTAACACATGTTTGGAACAACGCAATTGAACACTTTGGAGAATCTCGAGCGGTTGCTCTTGACATATCCAGGGCATTCGACCGTGTTTGGCACGATGGACTGTTGGCTAAGTTGCGCTCTTATGGTATGTCTGAAAGGTTCTGTTTGTGGCTCTCATGTTTCCTCAGAGAGCGTTCTTTACGAGTGGCGGTCGACGGATTTCTTTCTAACACCCTCACTATCAACGCCGGTGTGCCCCAGGGCTACATACTGTCTCCTACTCTCTTTCTCATTTACATTAACGATCTGCTGGAAAAGACCGGGAATCCAATTTATAGCTTTGCAGATGACAGTACGCTTGTCTCTTCATTCACCTTGAACGCTCGGACATCGGCTGCTCAGGCGAATATCCGCAGACAGCAGGAGGTCGTTCAACTTAACAAAGACCTGGAAGAAATTCTATCTTGGGGTGACAGTAACCAAGTGGAATTTAACGCTACAAAAACCCAAGCGGCGGTTTTTTCTAAAAAAGTTAACGTTGCTGAACCCGACATAGTTATGTCGGGGCACTCCATTCCCCTAGCATCGTCGCTCAATTTGTTGGGCGTTAGTTTGGGAGCAGATATGTCTTGGCATGAGCATGTTGCAGGCATAGCAAGGAGAGCTTCTCAAAAATTGGGAATATTATTTAGAACCAGAAAGCTTTACACCCCACAGCAACTGTTAATTCTTTACAAAGCCCAAATTCGACCAACTATGGAATACTGCTCCCACGTTTGGGGCTCCGCTCCCAAACATACACTGCATTTGTTGGATTCTGTTCAGAGAAGAGCGGTCCGTCTGATTGGGGACCCGGAATTGACCGGCGGCCTTGATTCGCTGGAACATCGAAGAACGGTTGGCGACTTGAGTCTGTTCTACAAGTATTTTCATGGAAAGTGTTCGAAGGATGTAGCCCGCTTAATTCCTCCCAAAGCGGTGCATGTTAGAAATACACGTCGCGCTGGTGCTTCGCATCGGTATGAGGTTCAGCTTGTTACTCCGCGTACGACGCTTTTCAAGCAATCTTTTATATGGAGAACATCATCCCTTTGGAATAATTTGCCCAGCGCTGTGTTTCCCACCGAGTACAATTTACAGCGATTCAAGAACAACGTGAATCGCTTTTTCCGCACTCGTGCCGCTCCTGGAGCGTTTTAGGGACTTCCCTGCAGCACGTGTGCTAGACCAATAAAAAAAAAAAAAAAAAAAAAAAAAAAAACGTGATTATAACATTTATGTCAGAAATATTGAGGATGATGTCTCCTAGAACCCTAGAAATTTTTGGAAATTTGTCAATCACCACAGAAAATCATCTGATTTACCCGGCTGTATGTTTTATAACAATAAAGTGGCTGACAGCGGTCAAGACATTGCTGATCTATTTTCGGAGTTTTTTAGTACTGTATATTGTAAGGCTGATGTATCTTGTGTAGAATATAGATTAGATAACAGGGCGGATATTATAATTAAACCTTTTACCATTTCTGAGATATTTCATAAGATTACTAGGATGTCTAAAAAAATGGAATGTGGTCCTGACAATGTACCTGAATATTTGTTAAGCAATCTTGTCTATAGTATTACCAGGCCACTGTTTGTTTTGTTTAATAGGTCGCTGGCGGAGGGCGAGCTTCCTGACTTATGGAAGGATAGTTTTATCGTACCGATCTTCAAGTCGGGTGAGAGAGAGAATGTTCAGAATTATAGGGGCATTTCAAAGCAGTCTGCAATTCCTAAATTGCTTGATGGTTTGGTCTATGATTAACTAAGCTGGATTTGTAAAGGAATAGTGGTAGAAGAACAGCATGGCTTCATGGGAGGTAGGTTGACCGTCACTAACATGATCACCTATGAGAATGCTCTGGTGGATGCATTGGAGAGGGGATGCCAAGTGGACTCGATCTACACTGACTTCTCCAAGGCATTTGACAGGATTAGCCATCAAAAACTGTTAGCAAAACTTAGATGGGGCGATGGGGTTTCATGAGCGCTCTGTAAAGTGGCTCGAGAGCATGTTGATGGGTCGCTCGCAGAGAGTGAAGATGGGAGGTTTTATATCCAATAGTATCGAGGTGACCTCAGGAGTTCCTCAAGGGGGGCACTGTGCTCCATTACTATTTAACATCTTTATTAATGACATTCGTCAGGCTATTCCTGACTGTAGCTTTCTTTTGTTTGCCGATGACTTGAAATTGTACCGTGAAATTGTGACTGAGGCGGATTGCATGAAGTTGCAAGAGAGCTTGAATATGTTTGTGCATTGGTGCAATCATAACGGATTGTCTTTAAACCCTGGGAAGTGTAGTACGATTAGTTTTTGTAGGAAAAAGAATAAAATAACCTTTCAGTACAAGGTCGGTGATCAGGACTTGTTACCGGTCAGTTCTTTGAAGGATTTGGGAGTCATGATGGACGCTCAGTTGTCGTTTAGGGAACACTACTCTTGTATGACAAGAAAGGCATTCCAAATGTTGGGACTTCTTTTTAGAATCGGAAGAGATCTATCTATTGACTCAATGAAGAAGTTATACTGTTGTCTGGTAAGATCTCACCTTGAATATGCATCAATGGTATGGTCACCTTACTACAATGTTCACAGCGCAGGGATTGAACGTGTCCAGAATAAATTTATTGGATATTGCTCTCACAGATTGGGGTTGGTTGGTGACAGAGGGGCCCTGGCTAGTATGCTTGGTCTGCGGACATTAGAGGACAGGAGAAAGGTGTCAGATCTTTCCACGATATTTAAATTGCTAAATGGTGTTATTGATTGTCCACCCCTCTTAGGGCAGATACAGTTGAAGGTTCCAGAACGCTCCTTAAGAAGAAATGAGATATTTGTCATCGGTCATCACGGTACTAACTATGGAGTCCACTCTCCATTGACTAGATCTTTGCTCTTTCTAAATAATAATCCTTCCATCAATCGATTCGGAGGCTCGCTGTCTGGCTTTAAAGGGCAAGTCATTAAAGTGGTGTGTGACCACTGATATGTTTCTTGTTTATTAGATTGGGTGTTTTAAACTGTGATGTTATATCATTTTTTCTTATTCTATCTAAATACTCATTACTGTACTGTTGTTATTACTTTATATATTGAATATTATAATTTTTATAATGGGGTTTCCCGTTTATTGATAATAAATACATAAATATTCTTTACATATATAAAAACGAAGTAGCCAATAAAATGTTAGATTGAAAGGGATGTATATATATATATATATATATATATATATATATATATATATATATATATATATATATATATATATATATATATATCAATTACTACCCTGTTACGGCCAGGTAGGTGCGAAGATCGTAACGGTCGTTTAATGTTTTTATTGCATCAATTTGCCAAATCACTTTCTTAGATCTTGAAAAATACTATACTATATGATTTTTTTGGTGACTTACCTCCTTCCCTTTGTCTCGCGCTAACCCTGACTTGGTTCCCCCCATAACTGGACGAGGCCCCGCTAGAACTAGTGCTTGACTTTCGTGCGCCTCTCAGTCGCCTCGTTGCTTCATATAGCTCTTCTTTTGCTAAGTTGTCGAGAGATCCGCCGTGTGTACCCCTAATAAAAGAAAATACACTATATGGAACTGCTAAAATTCCAACCACTCAATTACGTGGTGAACTCGCGCCCTAGAGGTTCCGCACCTACAATCATATAATGTGGTACGCGGAACCTACAGAAACTTTACTATAATATCCTCATAAAACCTATATTTTTCTACATATGCTAAAATTCTTTTGAGACTTTTCTTATGCTAACTTTTCTCTAAAAGAAAGACGACACTTTTTGAAATGTCATCCTAATGATACTTCTGTAATTAAAAACACTCACCTTTCGCTAACACTCCTCCCCATCAGGCCCGAACTAGAGGGGCCACCGTAACGGCGACCCCTCGGGCCCCCACCGTGCCTCTGCCTGCGCGCCGCTGGGTTACAGTGCCGGACCAGCTCCGAGCCGCCGGCCGAAGTGGCCCGGGCGATCCGTTCGGTTTCTTCCGCTTCAAGTAGTAGGTCCTGTTTTAAAGGAAACATTTTTTTGAATTGTTGGATTTCTAAAGTTATATGACGTAACATCTTTTTTAATCACTAGAAATTCAGTTTTTTTCACTAGTAAGGAAAACGGTTTTTGAATATCCTCCAACGAAAAAGGTTTTGGTTCAGGTTCAAGTTCTCAGAAATTTACGTAAAACTAACTTTTCTCTTCTGTTTCCCAATACTCTAATACGATTGTATCGTTATATCAAACACTATAAGGTCTGTGGTCTGTCGAAAGAAATAATAGTCATCATGTTTGGTTTTAAAGGCAAAAGTTTTACGCTTATTACGCTGGAACCTTCTTTGTTTCGTTCTGTTCTGAGAACTGCTACCGATGGTCAACGGGCACTTAGTCTGAACGGTACACAGGTCAAGGGAAAAATAGTAACTTAATGCAAAGAAAGTAAAGGTGGGGTTTGCTTAATTGCGAAATTTTACCTACCTAAGGATGTATTGTTAATACAGGATACAGGGTGGTTTGTATATCCACTCTAGAATATTTATAATTTAAACGTCACACAAAAATAAGCCTTTTGCATAACAGGTAATATTCTTATAAATTAATATTCCGAAATGTCTAACTCAAACATGACGTCAGAATTGTCTTCTTAACCTCTAGGGTTATTAAATTTTGAATGCTTTTAGGGTAAGAAAACAACCATAATTAGCCGGAACAATTCGAATTCAGCAGCGAAACATAACAACATGGTTGTACCTGATTTTAATGGCATTTTTTCTTATAATTAAGGACTGTACCGAATGTTTTGTAAAATTCGAAATGGTGCAGAGATCTCATTTCACGTTGATTTTTATTTTTTAGCAACTTTCTACACGGAGTGAAAAGGCTCGAGACTTTCCGAGAGATGACAGCACAAACAAAAAACCATATGATTTTCAGTTAGTGTCAATTCTCAGAAGATTCGTGTAAAATTTTCATCACATTTTGTCTATTAGTTTGCGAGTTACAGCTGGAACAAAAATAAATTTCGTATGTTTATTAAACATTACTTTTTGATGGAAAAAAATACAGGCAGAACCCAAGAGTGGCTTGAGAAGTATGTATGGCACATATGCTCCGTAGAAAGCAACTATCTATTGGTAGTTTAGTGAACTTAAATGCTGTCGTACAAGTACCGAAACTGTACCACGTTCCGCACATCCGAATGAAGTAGACACTCCAAAAAACGCAAAAAAATCCACTATATTGTTCTGTATGACCGCAAAGTGAAAGTGAGAGAGATAGCTGACATCGTAAAGATATTAACACAACGCATGAGGTATATTTTGCATGAATATTTGCATATGAAAAAGCAATGTGCGCGATGGGTGCCGCGCGCTCTCACGATTGATCAAAAACAGCAACGTGTCGAAAATTCCAAACACTGTTTGGCACTGTTTCGGTGTAATATCAAGGAGTTATTGTGTCGATTCGTAACAATGGACGAAACATGGATCCACCACTACACTCCCGAGTCCAAAAACACAGACATTAGCTAGAAAGGCTCTGGCACGTATTTTTACACACCAAAGACTATTATGTTGGTTTTTGGACGGTTTGAATAGGGAAATACAAAAAAATTGTTTTTTCTGCCAAAGTCTCGGATTTTTCACCTCCCTCCCGGGGATTCTTAAGAATATATTTGATATAAACCAATATTAACTACAGTTTTTGGTCCACTCTATGCATAGTTTTTCTCGAAGATCCTTTATGAGATTTTGGACGGTGACATTTGGGATCTTCCTGGTGACTTTCTTCCATTTGATTTTGAAATTTTCCTGCTTTAGGCTTTCTCTCTGCTTGTTAGTTAAGGAACTATCTTCTAATTAAATCCCAGTACATTTCAATAGGTGTGATGACAGTAACAATGAATCACCGAAATTATGACTTTACATAATGAAATAGATTAAACAGTTTCTAAAAAATGTTCTTATTTTTATATTAAAAGTTAGATTAATATTATTTTTGTTAAAATAAAAATGCAAAATACAGCAATCAGAGCGAATGACGTCACGCCTAAGTAAACATTATTTTGGTCGAACTTCTCTTGTGTTAACGATAACCTTTGCACCGTTTACCAATTATTTTGTGGTTTTAAACTATCGAATTGCCTAGTTTTGTGTTACCAAAACTAGAACCAAGAAACGTTAGCGATGGAAGACGGATTTATCAAGGCTCTAATTTACCTAGAATTGATTTGTTGACGCTTGGAGAGTTTCTTGCGTCAAACAAAGACTTTTGTTCAGCAGACTTTGGAAATATCAAAACTTCTATGTAAGTATATAAGTAATCTGTATTAAAACTATATTTTAAAACTCAAAAACCCATAAAAGCTGGGGATTCAGAGTTACGATATCCACTCTATTGTACTAATTTAGCGGCTTGCGACTTCTTTTTGTTTAAAAGTATAAAAAAAAAATTCGAGAGCCGAAAATTTTCCTTACATGAGAAGTGGAACATCTCTCTGTGAGTTTTCCTTCACAGGCAGGTAGTTAACTGAAATATTCAACGTAGTATATAATCCTAAATAAAGGCTAATCTTTGAACTATTTGCAAAACGGATTATGATAAAGACTGAATATTTTAAAATTTAATGAAAGCCTGCGCTACCTGAACTCGATCCTTGCCAATTTATTAACCCTTTACCACCAGATTTAATGACCTGACTGACCACCATTGCAAATTGGTTACAATCCCTCTTTGACAACCCTCTCTGTAGTTTATTTTGTTATTTTCTCTCAAAACCCAAAACTAACACGACAAGTAGGAACTTGTTGACATAAAGCGGACCGTAGACGCTTTGATTTGTCTCTCTAGCAAGTATGGTATGAAAATAAAATAGGAAATTAGTGAAGACCACGAAAACACTTAAAATATGTGCAGGCAAAATTACCTTTAAGTCAAAATTTAACTTTCAAAACTACACGGCTCTGATGAGGCCATCAATTCCTATATCAGTGCCAAATTTTAAATTTCTAAGTCAAATAATTTCGGAGAAAATCGAGTGTGATAGACGGACAGGCAGGCGGACAGATAGACGGACATACATCAAAGTCATCATCTTATAAGTGTTCCGTACGGAACACTAAAATGGGGTTTTTCTGATCTGATCGCTTCTGACCACATATACAGTCGATCAAGTAAGAACGTACGGGCATTCTTCATTAAAAATGTATTTATTTAAAAGTTTTTTACATCATTTGACAGTAAAGGATTGCTATTAAAATGATAATGATTCAGCAGTTTGTACAGCCCCCATCAGCGTCGACTATCGCCTGGCATCTTCGAAGCATATTTTCAACGAGGTTTTCCGCGTATTCTTGGGGCAAATATTTCCAAATTGTCCGAATTTGCCGTGAGAGTTGCTTCACCGTGTACATCTTTTACTACGAAGCTTCTGCTTGATGTAGGACCACACAAATTGGGCTTGCATCGGACGAGTGGGATGGCCAATCTAGTGTCACAATACCTTTTTTTTTGGAAATTTCGAAACTTTAAATTTGCTTTTAGATTTATAGATGTTGAGTTCTGCACCAGCTGCCAGTAAATCTAATTCTAGGAATTTGACAATGCATAGGATTATGGGTAGTTGAATGGCGTTTTGGCGTGTTTTGCAAAGGTCTATCGTTGTGTTTGTCTTTAAAAATGAAAAAATGCCCCATTTTAAGAAAGTTGTAAGTTAGTTATAACATTTAAGGTGAAGTAGACAACGTAGATTTGTATTCTATCAAAAATTTGAGTGCTTTACGTCGATTTTGCATGAAAAATAATTGGCCGAAATAAATGATGTCATTTTTTTTATCATTGTCGTTGCGATTTTCTTTCAATTTCCCCTTTGATAGACGCTTTTCTATTCCCTAAAATAGTTTGAGCCATTGGTTTTTTAGTTTTTTTTTACGTTTTTTCTTTTTTTTTTTGGGATGGAACTGGCGTTTAAAAATTCATAACCAAAAAATACCAAGTTCGATTTTTAAGGAATTGGGGCCTTATACTGGTCTAACTTAAGTCCTTTAGGGCCTAGCCTTGATTATAGACCGTAGACTGCCATTAGGACGTTGGTTTGCGCCATATTTGTCTTAAAATAAAAATTTTAGGCATGATTTTCTTAGACTTATCATAGATAAGTTCATTCTTTCATTTTGCAACATTTTTGGCTGTATTAAGCTTATTTTTAATTATTCCAACAGTTTTAACTATATTTTCTTAATTATTTGTATGCCTTTCCAACTACTCAGTATATATCACCGCTACGCCAAACACTTTATTTTTGCGCTCGACGCGCCTTTCGCTAACCATGTTAGCTTCGATCATCGCTCCTGATGAAGCTAACATGGTTAGCGAAACGCGCGTCGAGTGCAAAAATAAAGTGTTTGGTGTAGTGGTGATATATACTGAGTAGTGTCATTGTGCCAAAGATTCCACATTCCCAACTTAGTTAATGCCTTTCCAAGTCAGTAAATTAAAAAAAAGATTAAAATTCTCAAACACTCTGCTTATTCGTTAAGTATCCTTGAGAAATATTAATAAGTCAATAGAAAAATAAAAATATGTGATAAAATAATTGAAAATTAAAAAGTTTAATATTTAAAACTTACTATTTTACTGAAATGTGCGACTTTATTAGACGCGCTTTATTTTTCCAGTAATTGTTTCTTTTCTGCTTTAGTAGATATCACTAATCACATTTTTCTTTTAATTTTTAAAGATTATTTAATTCATTTTCTTATTGAAAATAAAAATTGTTTTTGACGTTACTTTCCTAGTCAACAAAGACCATGGATGAGGAGGAGCTGTCCAGATAAGATTGTAAGTTAACTTGAAGGTAACTAATTAACTCCAATTAACTGAATTATTACTAACAAATAACTGTTTTTTTTTTTTTTTAATGTTAATTTGGGTGGAGGGAAAGACTTGGTAAATGCTGCCCGTGCAGCTGCCGTTAATACTAAAAAAAAGAAAAAGATATTAAGCCTGATGTCAAAATGGGACATTGGGTTGGCATTGGACGACTCGGATGGCCAATCTAGTGCGACAATACCGAATTGCCCTTTCCACTGACTACACGTTTTCCTCCGATGTTTGGGGACGTTATCCTCTTGAAGAATCCACTCCTCATTTTTATCGGCAAACTAGCATTTGACAATAAAATTACTTAATTACTTTGTTAACTGAAACTAAATATATTATAAGTAATTAAGTAATTTTATTGTTAAAATGTACTCTCACAAAGTAACGGACCAATCAATCAACTCATTATCGTTTGGCAGTCGGTACTAATGCCTTCTTGTAAACCTGGAGCATTTTTCAGCGATCAAATTGCAAGTAAAGAGTCACAATAACCTCAAAAAAAAAAACTACAACTTAGAGGCGACATGTTCTTACTTGACCGACTGGATGAAAGTAACATAAGAGAATGTTGAAACCCAACGTTAATTAGGCATTTACCATTTTATTTTCTTGTTAGTTTTATGGTTATAAACAGGTTTTTAAAATCCAAGCAGGCCAAAAATTTATTTTTTCAAAGGAAAGTAAAGACTACTTTACCTTCGAAACTTCATTTCAAGAGGAATCATTTACTTGATTAATATTATTAATAATAAAAAAATCGGCCAAGTGCAAGTCTGACTTAAACTACATCAGTTACACCTCTTAAACTACATCAGTTAAATTTAAAATCATTCGACCCAAATTCCATACAATCCAGAATAAAGAGATTCTTATCCACCCATGAATTCACTTTTACTTCACCTGACTCAACAAAATTCCCAATACTCCCTCCTTGGATTGCCCCCGCTCCCAATATAGATATCAGCTTGGCAAAATATAACAAAGAATCAATTTCCTCTTGTCAAATAAAATCATCGTTCCTTCAACTAATTCATGACAAATACCAAAATCACATTCAATATTACACAGATGGATCAAAATCAAACTTAGGAATGGATGCCGCAGTGGTTGCACCAAACAATATTCATAAACATAAACTACCAAGTATGAAATGCAGATTTTTTTCCTAAAAAAACACGTTAAATTCGGAAGAATGATTAAAAGTGCTTTATTCAAAGTATGCTCCATCGTTTGTTACACATTTTTCCCATCTTTCGGGCAATTTGTGAATACCACGCCAGTAAAAATCTTCCTCTTTTGCTGCGAACCATTCATCGAGCCATTTTTTCACGTCTTCTGACGAACCAAAGCGCTGCTCAGCAAGTGCGTGACCCATCGATGCAAACAAGTGGTAATCGGAAGGAGCCAAGTCTGGTGAGTAAGCCGCATGGGGTAGAACTTCCCAGCTGAGTGCTTCCAACGTGTCGCGAACTGGTTTTGCCGTATGTAATGGAGCATTGTCATGAAGAAAAATGACTTTGTGTTGCCTCTTTCAGTATTCTGGCCTTTTTTCAAGCAGCGAACGGTTCAAATCGGTCAATTGTTGTTGGTAACGTTTAGTATTAACCGTTTCCCCAGGTTTTAACAGCTCATAATAGACCACGCCCCTCTGGTCCCACCAAACACAGACCATCGTCTTTCTGCCAAAGCGATTCGGTCTTGCGGTCGATGTGGATCGTGCGCCTGGGTCTACCCATGATTTTTTGCCCTTGGGATTCTCAAAATAAATCCACTTTTCATCCCCTGTTACTATACGATGCAAAAACGACTTCCCAGCGAGCGAGCAAAATGTCACAGGTGTTTTTGCGCTTTTCCATTTGCCTGTCGTTCAACTAATGTGGTACCCATCTACCGGTCTTCTAAATCTTTCCCATCTCTTGTAGCCGATTGGAAACAGCTTGTTGACTAACGCCCAATTGCTCGGCGAGTTGTTTTTGTGTTTGCGAATTATCTTCGTCCAACAATGCTTGCAATTCCACATCTTTGTATTTTTTTGGCGGTTTTCCACGTTCCTTGTCTACAACATCGAAGTCACCACTTTTGAAACGCCGAAACCATCGTTCACACGTATCTTGCGATGGAGCATGTTCACCATAAGCTTCCCGAAGTAATCGGTATGATTCAACAGCAGTTTTCTTCAAATGAAAACAAAAAATTAATACCGTCCGTGAATGCTCTTTGTTCGGTAAAAATTTCGACATATTGAACACAACAACACAACACTATGCACACACTTTTCCAATTTATCACTCGTGCGCGTCTGACACTTGTCGATGACACAACAAAATGGCGCAGTGTCAAATCTTTATAGCACAAACTGCATTGGTGCACCATCTGTTGTCTAAAATCCGCATTTCATACTTGTACACCTGGTACAAGTTTTCATTTGACTCTCGATGACCGACTCGACGACCTGGTAAAATTTTGTTTTCCCCTTCTGATTTCACCCCCCAAAACTAATCCCGTAATTCAAAATTTAACTTTCAAAACTACACGGCTCTGATTGGGGCCATCAATTCCTATATTAGTCCAAATTTAGCTTTCTATGTCAAATAGTTTCGGAGAAAATCGGGAGTGACAGACGAACAGACGCTAAAGTGTTCTTATAAGTGTTCCGTACGGAACACTAATAAGTTATCCTTGAATCTCTTAAACTTTTTAAGTGTCCCGTAAAAAATAAACCTGAGCAAAAACGCAATGGCGTCCAACGTAATCCAAATATAACACAAATCCAAATCATCATAAATGCTCGGGACCAAAAATCATCAACGCCGATTCTGGCAACTGTTGCCGAAATAAATCTAGGGAGAAACTAGATCCTCGCTTTATTGCGAAAAATCTGTTGTATTACACAACATCGCATGACAGGGTTAGTCTTGATTGGACGGTTCATTAGTCTGTGTTAATATACTGTAGCCATATATATGCTTTCGAAATTTATTGCATAATAATGTGATTTACCGGATAAGTATCAAGGTTATTCTAATAAATACAGGAAATCTACCTATATCTTTCACTAAAGAAAAGGGGGGGTTCACACAGACTGTCGCCTGGAACACAGGAATTCCCAGAGACCCATCAATTTACATGGAATAGTTTTTTCTTAACAAGCTGGTCGTTTTCACATTATTAAGTATAAATTTAAGTTTCCGCTATTATAGCCCAGTTGCTAGGGGTTTTAAGCTCTCATTAAATATTAACAGGCTGCATTTTGGCATACTGGTGGTTTTTTGGACGTAGAATACGATATAAAAAAAACTACAACTTATAGGCGACATGTTCTTACTTGACCGACTGGATGAAAGTAACATAATCGAATGTTGAAACCCAACGTTAATTGCGCATTTACCATTTTATTTTCTTGTTAGTTTTATGGTTATAAACAGGTTTTTAAAATCCAAGCAGGCCAAAAATTTATTTTTTCAGAGGAAAGTAAAGACCTTCGAAACTTCATTTCAAGAGGAATCATTTACTTGATTAATATTATTAATAATAAAAAAATCGGCCAAGTGCAAGTCTGACTTAAACTACATCAGTTACACCTCTTAACCTACATCAGTTAAATTCGGAAGAATGATAAAAAGTGCTTTATTCAAAGTATGCTCCATCGTTTGTTATACATTTTTCCCATCTTTCGGGCAATTTGTGAATACCACGCCAGTAAAAATCTTCCCCTTTTGCTGCGAACCATTCATCGAGCCATTTTTTCACATCTTCGGATGAACCAAAGCGCTGCTCAGCAAGTGCGTGACCCATCGATGCAAACAAGTGGTAATCGGAAGGAGCCAAGTCTGGTGAGTAAGCCGCATGGGGTAGAACTTCCCAGCTGAGTGCTTCCAACGTGTCGCGAACTGGTTTTGCCGTATGTGATGGAGCATTGTCATGAAGAAAAATGACTTTGTGTTGCCTCTTTCAGTATTCAAAAAGTTTGCTAAAATTTGATGTACGCTAAGCCCACAAAATCCAAAACAAAATCAAAAATTCGGTATTTTGGTAATATCTCGAAAAATAAAAAAGATATCGAAAAACTAATAGCACCCCGTAAAAGAGCGATAAATTTTACAAAAAAATGGTATATAGAGTTTTTTCCAGATTTTTTTTTATTAGCGTGAGAATTTATTAAAAATTCGCGCCAAACAGGTTAATTTGAAAGTCTACGCGCACCGCCCGAAATCGATATTACTTGTTTTCAGAGTATACAAAAAAAAATGAAAAGATAACTTTTTGAAGAGGAGACTTTCAGCTTGCCGATGATACCAATAGTTTTTTATTTTTGTTGCTTTATAATTTGTAAAACTTAAAACGAAAATTTTTGTTTGCATGATTTTAACGGGCATACAGAAAATTACAAATATTTACTAAAATGTAGTATTTAAAAAAATCCTTGTGCGTATATTACTATTATACATTAAGTTTCCATATAGGAATAATTAAAAATACCCATATTGTCTGTGTTATTTAAAAACTGAGTTTTAAAATATGAAAATTAGCTGCTATAGTGCGCCGCCGGCAATTTTACGTACAAAGCAGTACGAAACTGTCAAAAAAGGTCAGATAATTTTTTTTTAGTTACAGTAAAAAGTATACTTGATATTAGATTTTTTGTAATTTTGGTCTTAAAAAAGTGTTCATAATAAACGTATTTTTTGCTTATTACTAATCATAGAATTAAACTTAATAAAAGAAAAAGTATTTAATGGTGAGAAATAAAAGATAAAAGTCTAAGCTTTAAGTATAAAGTATTGATATTTCATTTAAACATCCGGGTACAAAGAAAACAGTTATTGAAAACACAATAATTCCAAATTACTCGAAGAAATTAATTGAATTACGTACTCTCTGGCCGTTATATTGGATCTGCCATTTTGAATTTATCAAATCTGTCATCGGATTCTTAATCAGCACCCCGAGATACCCCTTAATAGCCAATTTCAAAATATTTAGCGGTATACAGAAACGTTAATTTAATCATAAATGAGGTTGGAAGCATGAAAGCAGCCATTTTATTTAAAATATATTTTTTTAAATTACGGTAAAACTAAAAAAAATTTCCCGATAGATGGCGTCAATTTCAAATAACTCAAGAAACACAGATCGCAGCGACACCACTAAACTCTCGTTGGAAAGGTGATACTTCAAGCGTTACTTTGAGTGTATAAACATCGAAATTGGTGCAGTGATTGGAAAGTTGTTTGCGTTTGAAAATGGAGAAAAGTAATGAAAAATTACGCTATATTTTTCAATATTATTACGACAAAGGGAAGAAAGCTGCGCAGGCTTGTGAAAAAATTTGTGCTGTGTACGGTGAAGGTACTTTATCAAAATCTGCTGCGCGGAAATGGTTCGCTCGCTTTCGTTCTGGTAATTTTGATGTGAAAGGTGAGTCACGCTTTGGTCGTCCAATCACTGAAAAAGCTGATGAAATTCTTGAAAAAGTCCAGCAAGATAAGCATATCAGCAGTACCGATATTGGTATGGAGCTAGACATTGACCACAAAACGGTTTTGAACCATTTACACAAAGCTGGCTACAAAAAGAAGCTCGATATATGGGTTCCTCATGAGTTGAGCGTGAAAAACATGATAGACCGAATTAACATCTGCGATGCGCTGCTAAAACGCAATGAAATCATGCCATTTCTGAAACGTGTCATAACCGGTGATGAAAAACGGATCACGTACGAAAATCGGAAGCGTAAAAGATCGTGGGCAAGGGATGGTGAGACGTCACAAGCGTTCGCGAAGCCAGGATTGACGCCGAAAAAGGTGATGCTGTGTGTGTGGTGGGACTGGAAGGGAATCGTCCACCATGAGCTACTTCCAGTTGATCAGACGATTGATTCTCAACTCTACTGTGGACAACTAGAGAGATTACGATAGGCAATTGAAAGAAAACGGCCCGAATTGATTAATAGGAAAGGTGTTGTCTTCCATCATGACAACGCCCGACCACACACTTCTTTGATGACTCGTCAAAAATTGCAAGAGTTTTATTGGGAAGTTTTGATGCATCCACCGTATAGTCCAGATATAGCACCTTCTGACTATCACTTGTTCCGATCTCTGCAGAACTCTCTCAATGAAATTAAGCTGCTTTGAAAGAGAGCCGGTGAAAACAACTTGATTCAGTTTTTCAACTAGAAACCACAGAAGTTTTTCACCGATGGTATCATGGCTCTACCCGAAAAATGGCGAAACATTGTTGATAATAATCGAGCATATTTAGTTTAAATAAATTCATTTTCACACTATAATAAAACTAGTTGAATTTTACTAAAAATAAAACCGGTCAAGTGCAAGTTGAACTTGCACAATTAGTGTTCCGTACGTTGATTGTTTTTAAAATAAAAATATTTGTTAGGGTGGTATAAAATGATCAGTGACTTCACAAAACACACCCCAAATGAGTTTTTAACAAAGTTTGTTTCCAATCTTTACTGAAAACTGGTGACCTTGAAATTTTGTTTTTTTTTTATATACCAAATAAATTATTAAAGGTAATGCACTCGTGATAATTTTCGTTCAATCTATACCCCGTGAAGAATATTCCAGAATTCTTTCAAAATCTTTTGATCAGTACTTTTCGAGATAAGGTAGCGGACAGCGATTTTTCGCTATTTTTTAAAAGTAATACGAAGAAAAGTGTGCGCAAGTATTACATTATATATATATATATATATATATATATATATATATATATATATATATATATATATATATTTTACTCGTGTTTTCACAAACTTTCATTTGACACAACACTCGATGACCTAGTAAAAAATTTTTTTTTTTCACTTCCTATTTCACCCCTCAAAACGAACCCCTTAAGTCAAAATTTATGTTACGGTGGTATAAAATGATCAGTGACTTCACAAAACACATCCCAAATGAGTTTTCAACAAAGTTTGTTTTCAATATTTACTGAAATCTGATGACCTTGAAATTTTTGTTTTTTTTTATATACCAGATAAATTATTAAAAGTAATGCACTCGTGATAATTTTCGTTCAATCTACCCCCCCGTGGAGAATATTCCAGGATTTTTTCAAAATTTTTTGATAATTACTTTTCGAGATAAGGCGCAGGACAGCGATTTTTCGCGATTTTTTGAAAATAATACAAAGAAAAGTGCGCGCAAGTATTACATTATATATATATTTTTTACTCGTGTTTTCACAACCTTTCATTTGACACCACACTCGATGACATAGTAAAAAAATTTTTTTTTCACTTTCAATTTCACCCCCCAAAATTAACCCCTTAAGTCAAAATTTAACTTTCAAAACTACATGGCTCTGATAAGGCCATCAATTCCTATATTATTACCAAATTTCAAGTTTCTATGACAAATAGTTTCGGAGAAAATCGGGTGTGACAGACAGACACCGAAGTGATCTTATAAGTGTTCCGTACGGAACACTAAAAATGAAACGAACTTTTTCCCAGACCTGATACTATTTTTTTGTAAAATTTCCCGTTCTTTCATGTGGTGCTATTAGTTTTTCGATTTCTTTTTTATTTTTCGAGATATTTCGAAAAACCCTAGGCTTAGCGTACACTTCAGAGCAGCAACCTTTTTTTTTATCAAAAAAGTACCTGTTTACCAAAATGCAGCCTGTTAACATTTAATGAGAGCTTTTAGTCAAAATGTGCCTCTGACGAGTGGGCTATTAGTTGACATTCCTAATCAAAATACAAATAATAATTTTAATTTAGAAAAAAGGTCCGTTAATTATGTTTTAACTGCCAAAAACACAGCTCATTATCAACGATTTCAAGCTTTCTACACTCATTAGCTAAATAAATATATTTGCTGGAACAGAAAAGAATATTTTATACGTATGCGTAGTGAAGAGAATTCGTTTCGGTTACAGGTTTCTAATTTGTAAAATTTTGTTTGATGGTTTTCATACCATGTACCTTGGTCTTATGAAATAAATTCTTATTTATTTGTAAAATTGTGGTTATGTCATAATGTTATACTACTACGGGAGTTGTCTGATAAGTACCTGACCTCGACCAGAGACAGCGCTACTACTATTTAAAAAAAAAACCTGTCAAGTGCAAGTTGAACTTGCACAATTAGTGTTCCGTACGTGTATTGCTTTTAAAATAAAAAATGTTGTTACGGTGGTATAAAATGATCAGTGACTTCACAAAACACACCCCAAGTTTGTTTCCAATCTTTAGTGAAAACTGATGCCCTTGAAATTTTTGTTTTTTTTTATATACCAGATAAATTATTAAAGGTAATGACCTCGTGATAATTTTCGTTCAATCTACACCCCTTGGAGAATATTCCAGAATTTTTTCAAAATTTTTTGATCGATACTTTTCGAGATAAGGTGGGGGGGTTATCGATTTTCCGCACTTTTTTAAAAATAATACAAAGATAATCGTGTGCAAGTATTATATATATTTTTGAACTCGTCTTTTTAGAAGCTTTCATTAGACACTCCCCTCGATGACCTTTTCACTTCTGATTTCACCCCCCAAAGTCAAAATTTAACTTTCAAAACTACACGGCTCTGATGAGGCCTTCAATTCCTCTATTACTGCTAAATTTCAACTTTCTATGTCAAATAGTTTCGAAGAAAATCGGGTGTGACAGACAGACAGACGGACGGACACCGAAGTGATCTTATAAGTGTTCTGTAGGGAACACTTAAAATTATATTTTTCGTAAACATAATCTTTCACAATAATATGTATGTATATGTATATGTATATGTACATGTACATGTACATGTATATGTATATGTATATGTACATGTACATGTACATGTATATGTATATGTATATGTATATGTATATATATATATATATATATATATATATATATATATATATATATATATATACAGTGGCGTGCAAAAGTTTTCGGCCAGTGACATTTCGTACTCTAATTTATTAAAAAAAAAGACTAATGATTTTTAATCATTATGAGATCTGAGTATGAGATATAGGAAACAAAATAATACGAGGCTGGTTTGAAAAGTCCGTGCAAAGTCCGAGAGATGGCACCACCGGCGCGTATCGAGGTCATGTTTAGTTAGTAGCATCTCTTGAATGAACGCACACCAAGTTTCAGCCATATTGGTCTATTTCTTTGACATTTTAGAAAACAATTTGTTATCATATGCTGAAGAAACATTGCCGCAGAATTGGATATTTCAGCAGGAGAATGACCCCAAACATACATCCAAGTTGTTAAAACAGTGGTTTTCTGCTTCAAATGTGAGAGTTTTAAGCTGGCCATCTCAATCACCGGACTTGAACCCGATAGAACACTTATGGGAAACGCTAAATCGTCAAGTTCGAAAGCATACATATTCAAATAAAGCCGCATTATTCAAATCATTGAAGGAAGAATGGGATTTCACCTGCTTGTATTAATCGATTAATTGAGTCAATGCCACATCGTTGTGCGGCTGTTATCGCTGCAAAGGGTATGGCTACAAAGTATTAACATAAAAATATAATTTAAGTCTATTATAGAGCATATAGACTAATAATTTTTCTCGTAGTACAAAGTGGCCGGAAACTTTTGCACATATAAATATAAGAATAATAATAATAATAAATATATTCACAAACATAAATAATATTCTTTTACTATACGAGGCTGGTTTGAAAAGTCCGTGCAAAAATAAAAACTACTAATGTGTTTGGGGTAAACCTTTTTTATTTTTCGACATAGTCTCCTTTTAGGCTTATACACTTCGTCCAACGATGTTCTAGTTTGTTGATCCCTTCCGAATAATAGGATTTGTCCAAGTCGGCAAAATATCCATTAGTGTCTGCAATCACCTCCTCGTTTGAATAAAATCTTTGTCCCGCCAGCCATTTCTTCAAATTGGGGAACAAATAGTAGTCCGAGGGAGCCAAGTCTGGAGAATAGGGGGGATGTGAAACGAGTTGGAATCCTATTTCCATTAATTTTGCGACCACAACTGCTGAGGTGTGTGCTGGTGCGTTGTCGTGATGGAAAAGGACTTTCTTGTGGGCCAATCGCGGGCGTTTTTCTTGCAGCTCGGTTTTCAAACGGTCCAATAACGATGAATAATATTCACCTGTAATAGTTTTTACCCTTTTCCAGATAGTCGATGAGGATTATCCCTTGCGAATCCCAAAAGACAGTCGCCATAACCTTTCCGGCCGAAGGAACGGTCTTCGCCTTTTTTGGTGCAGATTCCCCCTTGGTAACCCATTGTTTAGATTGTTGTTTGGTCTCAGGAGTATAGTAATGTATCCATGTTTCATCCACAGTGACGAAACGACGCTTAAAGTCCTCCGGATTCTTCTGGAACAGCTGCAAACCATCCTTGCAACACTTCACACGATTCCGTTTTTGGTCAAGCGTGAGCAATCGCGGCACCCATCTTGCGGATAGCTTTCTCAGTCCAAATGTTTATGCAAAATATTATGTACCCGTTCAGTCGAGATGCCCACAGCACTAGCAATCTCACGCACCTTAACTCTTCTGTCATCCATCACCATATCATGGATTTGATCAATGATTTCTGGAGTCGTAACCT
This sequence comes from Pachyrhynchus sulphureomaculatus, assembly GCA_019049505.1. NCBI lineage: Eukaryota > Metazoa > Arthropoda > Insecta > Coleoptera > Curculionidae > Pachyrhynchus > Pachyrhynchus sulphureomaculatus. The sequence goes on along the minus strand of CM032448.1, from coordinate 116,995,366 downwards.
CCACAGGCCGTCCAGAACGTTCAGCGTCACTTGTGCCCATATTCCGAAAATTTTGAAACCACTTATAAACTGTTCTAATCGAAGGTGCAGAGTCACACGAATGCCAAACACAAAGAAATAGACCGATATGCTGAAACTTGGTGTGCGTTCATTCAAGAGATGCTACTAACTAAACATGACCTCGATACGCGCCGGTGGTGCCATCTCTCGGACTTTGCACGGACTTTTCAAACCAGCCTCGTATATATATATGTATATATGTATATGTATATATATGTATATGTATATGTATATGTATATGTATATGTATATGTATATGTATATGTATATATATATACATATATATATATATATATATATATATATATATATATATATATATATATATATATATATATATATATATATATATAGTGGCGAACAAAAGTATCAAATACTATCCTTTAGGAATAAAAAAAAACTAGTCTTGTTTTGTTGACAATTTCTTTATAGAATTTTATTATTGACTATAAAAACTTTGTTTACCTTTTCTGGTAGATAAGATTTTTAAGAAACGCGTTTTGTCCTGATCGAAAGCATTGAAATAATTTTATCATTCTGCTTTTAAGAGTACGTTATTGTTGATACGAAGTAATTTAGTAGCATCGTTTAAGAGTGCGGTTTTTGCCAAAATGCCAAGATTATAATTCGAAAGCGAAAAATGATCCCAAGAAAACTACTGTTGATACTAATAAAGAACTAAGGCAGGAATATCAGGGTGTATTGGTGTCAGACATGACTATTAGGCGTCGTCTGTTATTTGAAAATTTTCATGGTAGGCGTGCTGTTAAAAAGCCACTCCTTACAAAGCGTCACAGAAAAGTGAGATTGAAATTTGCTAAGGAACATACAGACTGCACTTAAAATAAGTGGTCTCTGATTCCTTATGAAAAAGATTTGCCACTGTCATAGATTTTTCAACAAGACAATGACCCAAAATACACATTTCGCTTGGCCAAGAATTGGTTTTCTGAACAAAGGATTCGGGTGATGCGCTGGCCTTCACAATCACCCGATTTGAACCCGATAGAGAATCTTTGGCACTATCTGGATAAACAAATTAGGAAAATAAATATAAAAAACCGGGACGAACTTTGGATCTCGCATTAAAACAAGAATGGGAAAAAATACCACCCGATTTTTGTGCTAGGCTTATTGACTTTATGGCAGAAGATGTCAAGCAGTGATAGATGCAAAAGGATATCCCACTAAATATTAAATATTTTCGACATCTTCGTCGTCTGAGTGGAATTTTTATTTTATAAAAAAAAATGTTTCCCGTACTTTTGTTTGTGCATAATTTTGTTACGTTAAAAACTAAGAACATTTCTAATAAACAATAACTGTTTTTAGTCTTCAAAATGTTTGTTAGCATGTACACGATTACGACGTTTCAACGTTAAGACTAGAGATGGGAATTTAAATGTTTTCATACTTTTGTTCGCCACTGTGTATATATATATATATATATATATATATATATATATATATATATATATATATATATATATAACACATGGGCTGAAAAGTCCCGGGCCTAACAAAGAAAACACGGTTTTTTTGGTTCAAAATTAGCTTTATTCATCAACGTAATCTCCATCAAGAGCAACGCAATCATTCCAGCGCCGCTCTAACAATGGCCAAACACTGCTCAGAATCATCAACACGTTCTTGTTTTTGATAAACAGTGAGCAAACGCGGCACCCACTTTGAACAGAGCTTTCTCATAGTCAAATGCTCATGCAATATAAAGCCAACACGTTCTTTTGATATCTTTACGATGTCAGCTAACTCACGCAACTTCACTTTTCGATCATTCAAAACGATTTTATGGATTTTTTTGATGTTTTCTGGTGTTACCGCCTCATTTGGACGTCCACTGCGTTCTGCATCATCGGTGTCTCTACGACCACGTTTGAAGTCAGCAAACCAACGTTTTATTGTTGTTTCTGATGGAGCGGAGTCCCCATAACACTTTTCAAGCCATTGCTTCGCTTGAACGGTATTTTTTCCCATCAAGAAGCAGTGTAAAATTAAAACACGAAATTGTTTTTGATTCATTGTTTTGAAAATAACAAAAGTAGCGTCACTCTTAGCACAATAACTCACAAACTAATGAATAGAATATCATGAAATTTTAACAGCTGTCTTTTGAAGGTTAGTATTAACTGAAAAAAAGGTGACTGCAATAAAACTAGCGCCATCTATGTGTTAGGCCCGGGACTTTTCAGCCCATGTGTTATATATATATCCAATGTCTTTGTTGAGCTCAATTTTAAAGGTACTAGAAATGTTTGTTTTTGAACAAATAAGTGACTTTCTTTTAGCATTTCGTATTATTACTGATTGTCAAGATGGATTTGTGAGGGGCAGAAGTACAGCTTTCGCAGTTTTCCAACTTTTTGCTTTATAGACAGTTGGATGCCAGCAAAAAGTATTTTGGACTTTTCATGGAGCTAAGCACGGCTGTCGATTTGATCGACCATACTTTATTAATAACGAAGTTTGAATACTACTGTATAAGCGGGAAAGTTAGTGATTACTATAATTGAAGGATGGAGATTAGGTTGTAGATGTTACTGGAGTAAGGTCGAGCAGATTGAAAGTTTACATGGGAAATATTGCTGGTGTAAGATCTAGGCATTCACGCTAGAAACTTTTTAAGGAATATGCTTTACTTACTCTACCTGCTATGATAATATTAGAACTTTTGGTATATGTTAGTAGTTTTGGCAGTTATGTGTCCATGGTGGACATAGATAATTAAAATACAAAATACAATTAAAATTATTATGCCCGAACATAACTTATCTTTATTTCAGAAAGTCCCTATTACATGGGCATAAGACTGATTAATATGCTGCCGACAGACGGTAAAACCATGAATGTACGTTTATTTAAGAATCACGTGTCCAACGTATTGATTAAATTTGTCAGTTATAGTATTCAGAACTACTTTTGAAATAGAAAACTTTGCAGTCTGAATAACTAGGGTTGTTGTGTATGAATTCTAGTTACTGTAGTCTGATAATGTTGTTTGCTTTTCATTGCTACAGGATTTGTATATTCTGTGGTCATAACCTGACGTTTTCCATACCAAGTACCTTGGCCTTACGAAATAAAAACTAACCACTGTAATTGATACTTACATTAAAAAGTTCACTCTTTCCTTCTCTGTCTTTAGGATTCTTGTAGTTGATAGCCTCGTCCAGCAAAGCTTTCAATTCTCTGTCGTTTAAATTAGACAGTGTCTAGAAAAAGAGAAAACTATTTTTGTTTTTTTTTTCCTTTTACAAAAAATTAGCAGCACTCAAAATACCCTACAAAATATGTACGTAGAACTAAATGGAACATCATGGGAACAATTAGTTTGATTTCCCAAGAAATATTACATACATATTTATTTTTTTCAGCATTCAATTCTCTGTCGTTTAAATTAGACAAGTGTCTAGAGAAAGATAAATTTCTTTTGTTTTTTTCTTGCACAAAAAAACTATCAATATTCAAATTACACTGGAAAAACTGTTCGTAAAAGTAAATGGAAAATAATGGGAATAACTAGTTTGATTTCCCAAGGAAGTTTACGTACATATTTATTTTTTTAACCTTTCGATTTCCTGTCTCTTAAATTAGACAGTGTCTAGAGAAAGAGAAAATTCTTTTTATCAATTATCAATAGTCAAAATACACTGTAGAAAATGTAGTACGTAAAACTAAATGGAAAATCATCTGAACAATTAGCTTGATTTCCCAGCTACTTTACATAGATAATATGTAGGCTGAAAAGTTTTTGGTCTAGCGACTTAAAAAACATTTTTTTTTTGCAAAATTCGACTTTATTCTTCAACACAATCTCCTTCAAGAGCGTTACAGTCAGTCCAACGCTTTTATAACATTTCTATACCTTTCTTGTAGAAGGATTTGTCTTTGCCTTCAAAATAGGCCTCAGTTTCGGCGATAACTTCTTCACTGGATCCAAATCTCTTTCCCACAAGCATTTTTTTGAGGTCTGCGAATAGATAATAGTCGTTGGAGGCCAAATCTGGAGAATACGGTGGATGAGGAAGCAAATCGAACTTCAATTCATGTAATTTTGCCATCGTAACCATTGGCTTGTGACATGGTGCACTGCCTTGACGAAAGACCACTTTTTTCATGTTCATTTGGGGACGTTTCTTTGCGATTTCTGTCTTCAAACGCACCAATAACTTTATATAGTATTCGCTATTGATGGTTTTTTCCATCTCAGCATAGTCGATGAAAATTATTCCATGCGCATCCCAAAATACAGAGGCCAAAACCTTCCCAGCCGACTGTTGTGTCTTTGGTCGCTTCGGGCGGCTTTCACTGGGTGCTGCTCACTCAGCGGACTGCCGATTTGATTCGGGTGTGTAGTGGTGGAACCACCTTTCATCCATTGTTACATGTCGCATGAAAAAAATCCTTTTTATTGCGCTTAAACAGTTCCAAACAGCGCCAACGCTTAGAATCATCAATACGCTGTTGTTTTTGGTCCACCGTGAGTAAACGCGGTACCTATTTCGAACAGAGCTCTCTCATGTCCAAATGTTCATGCAAAATATGACCAACACGTTCTCTTGATATCTTTAGGGTGTCAGCTATCTCATGCAATTTCATTTTATGTTCATCCAAAACGATTTTGTGAATTTTTTTTATGTTTTCCAGTGTTCAGCATTTTTGGTTGCCCGGTCTTCATCGATTTGGTCGAGCTGCCATTTCCCGCGACGTCCTCGATCGTTACGTCGCTCGCCCGATGCTTCTTTTATTAGTCTACTGTTGTTTGGGATGTTTTTAGTGTTTTGTGGTGTCGGAAGCTCAAAGTGTCCCGACATTGGGTTGCCTGTTGGTCCACTGTGAGCAAACGCGGTACCCAATTCGAACAGAGCTTTCTCATGTCCAAATGTTCATGCAAAATATGACCAACACGTTCTTTTGATATCTTTAGGGTGTCAGCTATCTCACTCAATTTCACTTCAGGGTCATCCAAAACAATTTTGTGAATTTTTTTGATGCGAGCGTTCAGCATCATTTGTATCTGTACAACTACTTTAAATTCAGCATACCAGTAAATTATGAGTGATTTTCCAGGGGCAGAGTCCCCGTAACACTTATCGAGCCTTTGCTTTGCTTGAACGGTATTTTTTCCCATCGAACAACAGTGTTTAATCAACACACTAAATTCGATTTTTTCCATTTTTTTGAAAAATATCAAAAGTACCGTCACTAAAACCACTGTAACTTGTAAACTAATCGTAGAAATGTCATGAAATTTTGAGACGTATCGTTTGAAGGTTGTTACTTCTTAAAAATCATATGGATTTTTCGAAAAGGGCGACATCTACGTATCAGACCAAAAACTTTTCAGTCTACGTGCTATTTATTTTTACTGAGAGGTAAAAAATTTGGATTTATGAGGCAAAGTTATATATATCTACATACGAGGGTGTTTGTTAAGTTAGTTACCCACCTAGCTTTGAAAATGACGTCTTACAACAAAATTGTTCGGTTATCAAATTACTGAAGCTATTCTAAGTATTTTAAAGAAATCGTCTACGAGTTCGTTGCGTTTTGCCGTGTTTACGATTTCTTTTTTTTTTTCAAAAAATGGGTGAAAGTGATAAAGTTATGTTGGGAATGTGGAATCTTTGGCACAATGACCCTACTCAGTATATGTCGCACCAAACCCTTTATTTTTGCCCTCGACGCGCGTTTCGCTTCATCGGGAGCGATTATCAATCATCGTTCCTGATGAAGCTAACATGGTTAGCGAAACGCGCGTCGAGTGCAAAAATAAAGTGTTTGCTGTAGTGGTCATATATACTGAGTACAGTAATAAAGTTTCTCACCAAATTGGAAGATGGAACAAAAGAGTGGCGAGGAAAGAAAATTCTCAAGAACATTTGGTAGCATTAGAGAAAGAGATAGTTATTTTTCTTGAATTGTTACTGGCGTTGTTCTATTGCGATGCAACGGGTTCATAAGAGCTCTCCACCTCCAAAGAAGGAGAAAACTAAGTCGTCTTCTGGGAAGTTGATGGCGACCGTTTAACGGAACTGCGAAGGAATTTTGCTTATTGGATATGTGGAAATATGGTCTACAAATAATGGTGGGGTTTACGGAAGAACGATCCAAAATCAGCTTTAGCATCCTGCGATTTTCTTTTGTTAAGATATCTGAAGAAATACCTCAGGAACCGAAAATTTCCTCCTCAGATGAGAAGTTGCAAGTCTCTGAAGCCCCAGAGACGCTATTTTATTTTTATGATGAAAACAGAGTAATAAATGGTTCCCTGTGGCGATCATTTATAGACAATGAGAAATATCCTCAACAAGAGCAATGAATACAATTTTGAACTCTACATAGCCTTCACAGAGTAGGAGAAGGTTTTTGATTCTACCGAAATGTGGGTAATCATCAACGGCTTGAACAACTGTAGAATTGATTCTAAATACACTACCCTACTCAAAGATATATATGAAAATGCAAAGATGTACATAACACGTAGGCTGGAAAGTTTTTGGTCTGAGACATAGACGTCGCCTTTTTCAAAATAAAACATGATTTTAAATCGATATTCCGAAATAAAATTTCGGAATATGATTTGTTACTTGATTGGTCACTACAACAGAAAGTCGAGAAATTTGCACATGCAAAATGACCAACAAAGATCCCATGAATGCTATATCCCATGCCTTTCCCTCCTACGACTATAGTTTCTGAGCCTATACGAGGCTGGTTTGAAAAGTCCGTGCAAAAATAAAAACTACTTATGTGTTTGGGGTAAACCTTTTTTATTTTTCGACATAGTCTCCTTTTAGGCTTATACACTTCGTCCAACGATGTTCTAGTTTGTTGATCCCTTCCGAATAATAGGATTTGTCCAAGTCTGCAAAATATCCATTAGTGTCTGCAATCACCTCCTCGTTTGAATAAAATCTTTGTCCCGCCAGCCATTTCTTCAAATTGGGGAACAAATAGTAGTCCGAGGGAGCCAAGTCTGGAGAATAGGGGGGATGTGAAACGAGTTGGACTCCTATTTCCATTAATTTTGCGACCACAACTGCTGAGGTGTGTGCTGGTGCGTTGTCGTGATGGAAAAGGACTTTCTTGTTGGCCAATCGCGGGCGTTTTTCTTGCAGCTCGGTTTTCAAACGGTCCAATAACGATGAATAATATTCACCTGTAATAGTTTTACCCTTTTCTAGGTAGTCGATGAGGATTATCCCTTGCGAATCCCAAAAGACAGTCGCCATAACCTTTCCGGCCGAAGGAACGGTCTTCGAATTTTGGTGCAGATTCTCCCTTGGTAACCCATTGTTTAGATTGTTGTTTGGTCTCAGGAGTATAGTAATGTATCCATGTTTCATCCACAGTGACGAAACGACGCTTAAAGTCCTCCGGATTCTTCTGGAACAGCTGCAAACCATCCTTGCAACACTTCACACGATTCCGTTTTTGGTCAACCGTGAGCAATCGCGGCACCCATCTTGCGGATAGCTTTCTCATGTCCAAATGTTTATGCAAAATATTATGTACCCGTTCAGTCGAGATGCCCACAGCACTAGCAATCTCACGCACCTTAACTCTTCTGTCATCCATCACCATATCATGGATTTGATCAATGATTTCTGGAGTCGTAACCTCCACAGGCCGTCCAGAACGTTCAGCGTCACTTGTGCCCATATGGCCAGTCCGAAAATTTTGAAACCACTTATAAACTGTTCTAATCGAAGGTGCAGAGTCACCATAATGTTTATCAAGCTTCTCTTTAGTCTCCTGAGGCGTTTTGCCTTTCATAAAGTAATGTTTAATCACCACCACACGAAATTCTTTTTTGTCCATTTCTTGAAAATCACTCGACTTTCTTGATTCACATGAATGCCAAACACAAAGAAATAGACCAATATGGCTGAAACTTGGTGTGCGTTCATTCAAGAGATGCTACTAACTAAACATGACCTCGATACGCGCCGGTGGTGCCATCTCTCGGACTTTGCACCGACTTTTCAAACCAGCCTCGTACTCTTCATCAGGTAGGCTTTAGGCAACGGTATCGATCGTGAAGATCCGAGTACCGTGGAGAGTCAAGTTGGAATGACTCTCGCTGGCTTATAGCAGTCATGGTACCTTAAATAAACGAGATACTAGTCGTTGGGCAAGATACAGACCCTTGCGTCATCTGTTGAGATTTTCGAACTTCGAAAAAATGCTCAACTATATAAACCTAACATTGTTAGGACGGATAAACTTATCCTCTCCACGGTACTCGGATCTTCACGATCGATACCGTTGCCTAAAGCTACCTGATGAAGTGTATAGGCTCAGAAACTATAGTCGTAGGAGGAATGGCATGGAATATAGCATTCATGGGATCTTTGTTGGTCATTTTGCATGAGCAAATTTCTCGACTTTACATATGATTTTTAGGGAGTACCAACCTTCAAACGACACGTGTCAAAATTTCATGAGATTTCGACGATGAGTTTACACGTTACAGTGGTTTTAGTGACTACTCTTGATATTTTCAAAACAATGAAAAAAATCGAATTTCGTGTGTTGATTAAACACTATTTTTGGATGGGAAAAAAATACCGTTCAAGCAAAGCAATGGCTTGAAAAGTGTTACGGGGACTCTGCCCCTGGAAAATCACTCATCATTTATTGGTATGCTAGATTTAAACGCGATCGTACAGATACAAATGATGCTGAACACTCTGGACGCCCAAATGAGGTGGTTACATCGGAAAATATCAAAAAAATCCACAAAATTGTTTTGGATGACCGTAAAGTGAAATTGCGTAAGACAGCTGACACCCTAAAGATGTGAAAAGAACGTTTTGGTCATATTTTGCATGAACATTTGAGCATGAGAACATTCTGTTCGAAATGGGTACCGCGTTTGCTCACAGTGAAGTAAAAACAACAACGTGTTGATGAGTCTGAGCGCTGTTTGGACCTATTTAAGCGCAATAAAAAGGACTGTTTCGTGCGATATGTGGCAATGGATAAAACATGGATCTACCACTATACACCCGAATCAAATCGGCAGACAGCTGAGTGGACAGCAGCCGGTGAAAGCCGCCCGAAGCGACCAAAGACACAAGAGTCGGCTAGGAAGGTTTTGGCCTCTGTATTTTTGGATGCGCATGGAATAATTTCCATCGACCATGCTGAGAAGGGAAAAAAACAATCAATAGCAAATATTATATAAAGTTACTAGTGCGTTTGAAGGCAGGATCGCAAAGAAATTGCCCCAAATTAACAAGAAAAAAGTGCTCTTCCATCAAGACAATGCATGCGTGTCACAAGTCAATGGTTACAATGGTACAACTGCATGAATTGAAATTCGAATTGCTTCCTAATTCACCACACTCTCCAAATTTAGCCCTCAGCGACTATTATCTATTCGCAGACCTCAAAAAAATGCTCGCGGGAAGGAGATTTGGCTCCAATGAAGAAGTTATCGCCGAAACTGAGGCCTATTTTGAAGGCAAAGACAAATCCTTCTACAAGAAAGATATAGAAATGTTAGAAAAGCGTTGGACTGATTGTATCGCTCTTGAAGGAGACTATATTGATGAATAAAGTCGAATTTTGCAAAAAAAAAGTGTTTTAAGTAGATAGACCAAAAACTTTTTAGCCTATGTATTAGCTGACATTGTGAAGATATCAATAAAGCGCGCGAAGCATATTTCGCATGAATATTTGCATATCTGAAAGCTATGTGCCCGATGGGTGTCGTGCACTCTTACGATTGATCAAAAACAACGTGTCAAACAAACACTCAGAGCGCTGTTTGGCATTGTTGGGGCGTAATTTAAAGTTTCTGCGTCGATTCGTCGGTCCGCCGTGTGGCTAGAACCATATGAATACCGACTGAAGCGTCCAAAAACACAAACATCAACTGGAAAGGTTTTGACAAGTATTTTTTGGGATGCGCATGGAGTAATACTGATCAACTATCTTGAGAAGACACGAATAAGCACCTGGGCCTTTTATGTTGGTTTATTAGACCGTTTTAATGGTGAAATCAAGAAAAAAAGTCCGCATTTAGCGAAGAAGAAACGGTTATTTCACCAATGTAATGCTCACAACATCATAAAATCAATGGTGAAATTGGATAAATTGGGCTATGAATTACTTCCTCATCCGCCATATTCACCAGATCTAGGCCCAGCGATTATTACTTCTTTCCAAATTTGAAAAGGTGGGTCCAGGGAAAGAGATTTGGTCAAATGAAGAAATCGATTGGAAAACAGGCTTATTTTAGAGAGCTCAACAAATCATACTATATGAAAGGTATCCAAATGTTGGAAGATATCTGGAATAAGTGTATCATTCTTGAAGGACATTATGTTAAAGAATAAAATCGATTTTTGGCAAAAACACTGTTTTTCTTCAAAAGTCTCGGGAATTGTTACCTCATGTAGTATAACCAATAACACTGAAAACTCAGGTAATGGATTAAAATACCTCCTTAAAATATATACCTCCAAAATATTATGCCAACTTAAGACAAACAGTCTCAACTATTTTAATGATTTAAAAAAATAAATAAACAAAACACTTTCAGCTTGTCTAGGGTTTAATATCCTACACCCCCACATGTAATAATAAATAATTAGACAAGTAAATATTCCCAAATAAAAAGTACCATACAAATATTCTTTAATTCTCAACATGAAATGATATCTGTGATATTAATAACTTACATGTAACACCCACATAGAACTGTGTTGCGCCAAAATAAAATGAATTTTTGAAATAACCAATAAAGAATTTAGAAAGGCAGGTTAGAAATAAGTAAAAATAAAAATAAAGTGATCCAATTTTGGCCAAACGTGGTGGAATAATGTTAAATTTGAAGTCAAAATATCGACAATAATTAAAAAGACCTTGGGATAGGTTGCATGTAATTTAGTACAAAAAATGACCATGTCGTTTTAATTTTTGGGTTAATTTCATTAGAAACAAATACAGTGATTAGCGCTGGGTCTAATAAGTTTCTGGAGGGCATATATATTTATTTTTTGGAAAAGAATTTACATAAATACCCTGGATATTGTTGTAAAGTGAACATTTTGCCAAGAGTGGCTAAAATGAAAATAAAAACCTTAAAAAGGAATTTACTGGTACTTACTTTTTCATCTTTCCCGGAGTTCTTGGAGCCGTCTTTTTCTTTTTCCTGTTTATTTTTATCTGTTTTATCGGGGGCCTTGTCATTATCGGGCAATGGGGCCATGTCCAAAAAGCCCAATTACACAAAAATAAGCCTTCACTTAAAACGTAAATTACCTATTTAAAATGTATTTGGAGCATCTTCACGGCAATTTCGATTGCACCACGGGTTCATGCAAAGTTTTCCCGAAAAAATTTAAATCAATTTAAAGTCTAAAATAACGAAATTTTCGCGAAAATCAGAAAACTCACATTTTCACCATCCGCCATTATCATTAGCAAAATTTCTGAAAGTGACAGCGGATGTGGCGACATCATACGGTGAAAGTGCCAATTAATCTACTCAATCAAATTTAATTGCAAATAAACAGAACTAATTAATCAGATATGAAAAACAATCACAACAATGTTCATCTAATTATTATATTTAATAAACATTAAGAGGTAGTAATGAATAAAGATTAAAAAATTGATATAATAGAAAGTTCATTTCGGATTTATTATTGAATTTGGGCAACCAAACATACAATTCTGTGTAGCATTGCCAAATTCTATCAAAATCAGTGATTTTACCGATAAAATGTTAGAGTTCCATTTTGTTTCAGTTTTTCTTTGAAATTTAAAAGTGGTTTATAATCAATATGTAGTTTTTCAATGCTAGTTTAATCAACATTTAGTTTTATGCAAATCTTTTATTATTACCTCTTTTTAACTTTGTGACGCATTATGTAAATATTCACAATATTGCAACGTGGCAATACTTGTCAAAATCGGCATTACCGCCTGTCAGTTATCGGCGCATGTTATAACTTTTTGTCAATAAATCCGAAAAATTCTTTAATTTAATTAAAGATTTAGCAAAAAAAAAGAAAAATGACTCAAGAAACCGAAGAAAATATTTTTCTTTTTGTTCCCAATATAATTGGTAAGTTGTACTCAATACTAATTGTAAATATTCAACATTTTATTGGTGCTGGTGAGATCATATCTATAGAAATGTTTTACTAATGCAATGTTTATTTATATATTTCATTGTCGATTTTAGGATATGCGAGAATAATACTGGCTATTATCGCATTTTATTTTATGCCCACAAACTATATTTTAGCCTCCTTTTGTTATATTACATCTGCTTTACTAGATGCATTCGATGGACATGCTGCAAGGTATGTCTATTTATTTATTTAATTTTTTTAAAATACTTCTACTTAGAATTGTACGTAGAACACATTGTAGTATGCTTACACAAATTTATAATATTAAATTTGTATTATTTTAAGGTATTTTAATCAAGGAACAAAGTTTGGAGCAATGTTGGATCAGCTGACGGATAGATGTGGAACTATGGGGCTTGTAGCTGTCCTAGCACATTTGTACCCCAGATATATGTTTCCTCTTTTGCTTTCCATGTGCATAGACATATGGTGTCATTGGATTTATCTTCATACGTAAGGAAAGAGTTTATTTTTAAAGTTTTTTTGTTTTTCCGAAGATTACTAAAACTCAACACTCACTTAGGTCTTATATGTATAAATTTTTCTAGATTTAAAGTCTTTAACGTAAAATTTCTATATGAAGGCTTTTCAGAAAAAGGGAGGTTTTTTTTTTGAAATAGGTTTAAAATGGCCTATTTTTGAAAAACTTACGAGAAAAAATTGGGGGAGGCCATTTTTGCTAGCCTAAATTAACTTTAACTAACCTGAACTAAATAATCAGTACTTAAAAAATACATTAAATAATGAAAGAAAATTTTCTACTTTAATATGAAAAAATTATATACATGCTATATTAGTGACGAGGTCACAGTTAGTTCAGGTTAGCAAAAACAACCTCCCCCTGGTTTTTTTCTCATAAATCTTTCAAAATTAGGCCATTTTAGGCCTATTCCAAAAAAAAAACCCTTTCTTTTTCTAAAAAGCCCACATACTAGTCTTTAAAGTGAGAGTGTAAAATTCAATATTCAATTCCTGAAACTTTTAGAATAGTTCTTGTATGAGTCATTTGAACTATAGATATTATAGGGTGAACCAAAAAATTGTATGAAATCAGTTTTTTGTGATAAATTTTGTAAAATTAATAATCTTCTATTAACTTTCAGAACTGTTTTACAAGGAAAACAAAGCCACAAGTTTATTGACATGTCTGAAAATCCAATAATGAGTGTGTACTATACGAACCGTACAGTTTTGTTTGTGATGTGTGCCGGCAATGAAGCTTTCTTTGCTGCTCTGTATCTCTTTTACTTTACTCCAGGACCCCTAGGTAGGAATATTAATTGATTTTGACAAAAATGGAACCAAAATATTGTTAACCTGTATATTTTTTCTTTGTAGTTTTTTGGGCTACCTTTATTGAAAATCATCATCTATTTGAGTGCTCCAATAATGATTGTAAAAACTTTGATCTCTCTCTTACACTGTGTTGTAGCTTCCAAGAATCTTGCAATTATTGATATGAATGAACGCAAGCAGCTGTTGAAGAAAGCAGAATAATAATTCTTTCTGTTAATGTATTTTAAGAGTGTAACATGGTATTTTGCCAAAATTATTTACTATACATATGATACAGAAACCCTTTATTGTGTTAAATTGGCCAATATGCTTTGGTTTTTGAAATAATGACCAATTTTTTGATGAAAAGTTTACTTCTCTTTAATGCTAAGTTTTTCCATTAATCGTGAGTTAAAAATATACACAAATAAGTGTAACCCGAAGCTATATTATGAAAAATCTTGTTAAATGTTAGATATGTATAAGATGTTACCCGAATCCTTTATATCTGTAGGTTTGCTAGTCATTTATCTGATTAAAAATTATTTTATAATTGCTATTTTACTGTAGCTTCTTCGTGATATTAAGCATTTTTTAATGATTTATGTGTTGTAATATTAAAAATTATAATCGTAAGGTAAATATTTATAATTTTCTTTTTTGTTAACCCTTGATGTAGTATACTTAATTTATATTTTTTTTAGGCTTGTACACTGTTTTCTTATTTTTATCATGTTAGTTTTAATAATGTCTAAATTCCTATACTATTTAAAGTTTAAATAAATGTTATAATTTACGGGTTTTTTTTTATTAATGAAAAAAATGTTCTTGGCTTTTTTTTTTTAGTGTTAGCGTTCTTCAAATGGTGCGTTTAAAGCCACTGTAAGCAGGATCGCGCGATCTCTAAATACCGCTAGTAAGATCTTAAGCAGAATAAAGTAGGGATTGATGTTATGTCGGGTATTGTCTGTAGGGAGGTTAGCTAGTCGTAGTGTTATTTTATTTTTTTTTTTGTATTGTTACAGTTTTGGTAATTTTTGTCAAAAATAAGTGAAAACCAACCATATCTTATTACAGTTCAGATAAAGAGAATTACCCTGGATGCTCTCCCTAGTAAGAATTCTATTATGCATAATTTATTCCAAGTTCCAGAGCATAAAATATAATGTAGCATGTTTTTAATTCATTATGTATTTAAAAAAAAAAAACGGCCAAGTGCAAGTCGGACTTGCGCAATTAGTGTTCCGTACTGTGATTGCTTTTAAAATAAATAAAATAAAATTCTTTTGTCTCGGTTCCTATCCGTTAGTGATTAGCGTGTGTACTGGAAAGGATATTAAAAACAATCTCCGCCATATTATCAAAGCAAATATTCTATTTATATTCCAGATAAACTATCAAACATAATGCCATCGTAATAATTTTCGTTCAAACTACACTTTATAGACAATATTCCAGAATTTTTTCAAAATTTTTTGACTTGTACTTTTCGAGATAGGGGGTGGACAGCGATTTTTGGCCATTTTTACAAATAATATGAAGAAAAATTTGCGCGAATATTACATCATATATATATATATATATATATATATATATATATATATATATATATATATATATATATATATATATATGTCTGGGAAAAAGTTCGTGGCGTTTTTTTTAGTAAAATTTAACTGGTTCTCTTATAGTGTGAAAATGAATTTATTTAAATATGCTCCAT
>CM032448.1:116967635-116975135 GCA_019049505.1 Pachyrhynchus sulphureomaculatus | reverse complement strand
ATGTGGCGGTCCACCATGCTAAAAGGGGACCAGCGAGAGATTTTAAATAGAAATAATGTTGCTGTGCAAAGTTTTATCATTCAAAATCATAAACATCATACAAAATTTGAAAATTTTTCATTTAAAAAAAAAATATATAAAAAAAAAAACAAAAAGAATGGAGCGCTTTATTAGAAAAAAGATTAGAGAGAGGAAGACATTTTCAGAAAAAATGTAAGGCGCATATTTTATGATTTCTGTACAAATTTTCAATTGAAAAATTGATAACGCGTTTGGGTGCCGCAAGCTAAATCTTTGCTCAATAACCAAAAAAAATGTCATAAGAAAAATAGCTTCTCAGAATTATTCAATTTATCCGCGTACGATTTCTTACGCAATTGATATTCTTTAATTAAATCAATTGCCGTTCAATATCTTCAAGGAAGAAGAAACTCACTCCTGGCGTACTTTTTGAATTATTTTTACAATTGTCAACGGCACAACAATAACCTCCTTTCCCCATGATTATATAAATTGTTTGTCAACCTTTTCGATTCTCTTCACTTACAAACGTTTTTAATTCTCTTTTTATACAAACTCTCTCTTCCTTCTGTCTTTAAATTCATATAAACTGCAGTCACATCAAGAAACGATCGACAATAAATTTCAAAAGACACTTTGCGAGATCAGATGTAAATTGAGCGACCATTTGAAAGAGGGACCCGTCGACGCACGCGCCCTCAAAATCTCGTCACCAACCTGGAGCTCACTTTTGCTACTCTATTGGGTTTACTGTGGTAGAGTATAGAGGATGGTTTCAGCTCGGAACTTCACACAAACTGCGCACATGTTATATAAGAACATGTTAATTCTGTGCAAGTTCCCGGAAACTATATAGTGTATATAAGAGGCGGGCAGGCGCGTTAGCAATCTGCTCTCTTCTTGCTTCTCTCTTTAATGGCACTTGCTTCGCTTACAGGCGAAGACAGGGCGCTAGCTATATAGGAGTATTACATATATGATAGCAACCAGAACTTGGCAGAAGTAATAGTCGTATTTTGATTGGTATAGTTAATCCCGCCAAATTATGGTCACTATAACCATCTTATCTCCACTCCTTTGTTTATAGTGTTGTAAAATGGTGTCCTTTTTAATTAAAAATGGGAATTGTGTTATGATTTCATATATCCAGTAATCTATATGAATTCAGAATACTAAAAAACGAGCATAACACATTTTTTTAGAATAAATTTTAACTTTTGCCGTTGTGTAGGGACTTTCTAGGCCTTAGGGAAAAAAAGAGGCTAAATAAATTCATAAAAAATTAAAACTTAACAATACAATGGAACGAAAAAGAAACGCATTCGTAGTAATAGTCGTATTTTGATTGGTATCGTTAATCCCGCCAAATTATGGTCACTATAATCATCTTATCTCCACTCTTTTGTTTATAGTGTTGTAAAATGATGTCCTTTTTAATTAAAAATGGGAATTGTGTTATGATTTCATATATCCAGTAATCTATATAAATTCAGAATACTAAAAAACGAGCATAACACATTTTTTTAGAATAAATTTTAACTTTTGTCGTTGTGTAGGGTCTGTCTAGGTCTTAGGGGGGGAAAAAGAGGCTAAATAAACTCATAAAAAATGAAAACCTAACAATACAATGGAACAATACAATGGAACAAAAAAGAAACATTCTTACTCTCTAACAACCCTAATAGGCACATTTTCTCCAAATTTTAAATCGTTTTTGGCGGGAAAAACGACTTTAACTTTTTCGTCTTGCTCGAAAATCTTCACTGGCTGCACTTCCAAGTCTTTTTCAAAGAGATTTACTATTTCTTTTAACAGTTCTGTCAGAACATTTTTGCAAACAAATTGTGTCAAAGTGCTCGTTACTTCTATGAACATTTGCGTTGTACTTGGTTCAATCTATTAATAAAAAAAATAATATGAAAATATCTGGAAGGTCGAAGGTCCCAGGTTCGAATTCTATTCGAGGCGATTTTTATAAACTTAAAATATTAAGGTTATTAGGCGCCCAAAACTGTCTGGGACGCCCATTATAACTAAATTAAACTAGATCTGATACCACTTACGGGGGCTGCCTTTTAAGTTTTTATAAAAACAAAAAAGAAAAAAAGAATTTTGTTACAAATCGTTTTGTTTCTCGAAATATTCGCCTTTAAGAGTTATACACTTTTGCATGTGTTCAAACCAATTCTTAAAACATTTTTTCCACTCTGAAGTTGGTACCTCAAAAACATGGTTTTGGAAGGATTCAACAGCTTCTTGAGGTGATGAAAATCGCTGTCCACGCATTTTTTTTGACATTCGGGAACAAAAAAAGTCGCTAGGGGATAAATCAGGTGAATACGGGCAACGAGACATTAACTCGATGTTATTCTCCGTCAAATAATCAATTGTTTGACGTGTGACGTATGAGAGCTGGCATTGTCATGATGTCCTCGGTCGAATTTTTTTGAGTTTTTCATTACACCAATTAAAACGAGCCTGTTTTTGAGTTTCGGTCAAATTATGCGGAATCCATCGGAACCAGATCTTTTTCATAGCTAAATATCCATGCAAAATCGAATGTACGGCAGTCTTCGATATGCCTAGGGATGCCTCTAACTCACACGCCAATCCTCTTCATCCATTTGCTCACAAAACTGGTTTTTTTAAACGCTCACTGTAAACAAACTATACGGTCAATTTCTGTAATGTCACATCTCAATAGCGCCATCTAGTGGTCGTTTGTAAAAACTTAAAAGGGGGCCCTCATATAACTTTTTCGTCTATTTCAATTTGTCTTTAAAACAAGTGGTTGGTTAATCCTCTGTATATATTTTAAACACGTTAAATCATTTTTTAAAGTAGTATAATTCTCAAAAAAATCATTTACAAACCTTTGTAATCTCTGCATTTGTAATAGGTGGAAACGAGATAACATCACCTTTCTCATTCACCAGACAAGGATAGGTGGGTTTCCCTTCAATCAAATAAAGATATTTATGAATTCCCGAATAGGTATTCCTTTTCTTCTCTTTCCTCAGGTTGTTTGCTTCGGCTTGGAGTTTGCTAAACAGTTCTGTGCCTGTCATTTCAACTGATTTATTCAGTGGTTTGATTTTTAATTCCTTTGGAGGAAAAGTTGTGTATTTTATAATAGAGGAATCCTAAAAAATCAAATAAAGGATACATTTGACATGAGTATTTGGTAGAACAAAAAATTAACAGAAAAACTGAACCTGTGGTACATGGGCGTAGCCAGCATCTGAACGTGGGGGAGGGGGCAGCTTCTCAAAATTTCATTAATGTTTTTTGTTTTTTTTTATTATAATTTTTTATGCCCTCAAAGATCTCGGGGAGGGGGGAGGGGTAGCTGCCCATCCCCTGCCTACGCCCATGCTGTGGTAAATAATTTTGCAGTGCTGATCATAAAGATATTAGAACAGAGGAGGTAAGTTCTCGCGAGAAGCGTGGTGCTTATTGAAAGAGAAAGAAATGAGTCATTCTGTCTCGCACTCCCACAACGCTCTCGCATGGGTACGCACTCTAACTTAGTGTTGTGGGCGTACGTACTCGTGCGAGAGTGTTGTGGACGTGCGCCGAGTAAGAGGGATAGAATGCCTCGTATTATTTCTATCTCTTTTTAACGACTATACGCTTTCGCTTACGGCAGGCTATATACTTTCTCTCCTCTATTCTAATATCTCTATGGTGCCGATTGTCATTTGGCGGGATATTTGAATTTTCTAAAGTTTAAAGTATAAAAGTCATTTTGTTTGTTAAAATATTGAAAACATTTATTAAGAAAAAGTGTTTGGAATTTTATTTTATGGTGGTATGCAAAATTTTAGATAGACTGGGTAAAAATCGCATTTTATCAGTTTTTGACCAATAAAAATTAGATCCCAAGAAGATTTTTATTTTTTGAATTTAAAATATATTTGTTAGATTGGTACAAGATTTTAAACATTTATTTTTTGATTTCAAGTTATGTTTTACTTGTTTTACAAACAATAATTAAAAAATTCTGTTTTTCGTAAAACCGCAATGGACGCCCGGACAATTATAATGAATATTTTTAATTTAACACGTAGGCTGAAAAGTTTTTGGTCTGACACATAGATGTCGCCCTTTTCAAAAAATCCATATGATTTTTAGGAAGTACCAACCTTCAAACGATAGGTGACAAAATTTCATGACATTTCGACGATTAATTTACAAGTTACAGTGGTTTCAGTGATACTTCTTTTGATATTTTCCAAACAATGTAAAAAATCGAATTTCCTGTGTTGATTAAACACTGTTTTTTGATGGGAAAAATACCGTTCAAGCAAAGCAATGGCTTGATAAGTGTTACGGGGACTCTGCCCCTGGAAAATCACTCATCATTTACTGGTATGCTGAATTTAAACGCGGTAGTACAGATATAAATGATGCTGAACGCTCTGGACGCCCAAATGAGGTGGTTACACCGGAAGATATCAAAAAAATCCACAAAATTGTTTTGGATGAAATTACGTGAGATAGCTGACATCCTAAAGATATCCAAAGAGCGTGTTCATCATATTTTGCATGAACATTTAGGCATGAGAAACCTCTATTCGAAATGGGTACCGCGTTTGCTCGCAGTGGGCCAAAAACAACGTGTTGATGATTCTCGACGCTGTTTAGACCTGTGTAAGCGCAATAAAAAGAATTTTTCATGAGATATGTGACAATGGATGAAACATGGATCCATGTCCATTCAAATCAAATCGGCAGTCAGCTGAGTGGATAGCAGCCGGTGAAAGCCGCCCGAAGCGACCAAAAACACAACAGTCGGCTGGGAAGGTTTTGGCCTCTGTATTTGGGATGCGCATAGAATAATTTTCATCGATTATGCTGAGAAGGGAAAAACCATCAATAGGGAATATTATATAAAGTTATTGGTGCATTTGAAGACAGAAATCTCAAAGAAACGGCCCTAAATGAACAAGAAAAAAGTGCTCTTTCTTCAAGACAATGCATCGTGTCACAAGTCAATGGTTACGATGGCAAAATTGCATGAATTGAAGTTCGAATTGCTTCCTCATCCATGGTATTTTCCAGATTTGGCCCCCAGCGACTATTATCTATTTGCAGACCTCAAAAAAATGCTCGCGGGAAAGAGATTTGGCTTCAATGAAGAAGTTATCGTCGAAACTGAGGCCTATTTTGAAGGCAAAGACAAATCCTTCAACAAGAAAGGTATAGAAATGTTAGAAAAGCGTTAGACTGGTTGTATCGCTCTTGAAATAGACTATGTTGATGAATAAAGTCGAATTTTGCAAAAAAAAAATGTGTTTTAGGTAGCTAGACTAAAAACTTTATAGCAGGCAGTTTGAGGTTTTTGTTTTTTTAAGGACGCTCTAGCGTCATAACTCTATTGCGAATAACCGGTCAAGTGCAAATTGAACTTGTACAATTAGTGTAGTGTTCCGTACGTTGATTGCTTTTAAAATATAATTTTTTTTACGGAGGTATAAAATGATTAATGACTTCACAGAACACACCATAAATGAGTTTTCAACAAAGTTTTTTTCCGATCTTTATTGAAACTGATGACCCTGAAATTTTTTGTTTTTTTTTTATATACCAGATAAATTATTAAAGTTCGAGATAATTTTCGTTCAATCTATACCCTGTGGAGAATATTCCAGAATTTATTCTAAATTTTTTGATCAGTACTTTTCGAGATATGGGGGGGACCACGATTTTTTAAAAATAATACAAAGAAAAGTATGCACAAGTATTACATTATATACATATATATATATATATATATACATATATATATATATATATATATATATATATATATATATATATATATATATATATATATATATATATATATGTATATAATGTACGACATTCCTTTGGCCGAGATGATGTATGGAAAAAACTCCATGGCTTGGACACTACCAAGAGTACAGGACTAGATGGATTACTAGCATCGTTCCTTAAGAAGTGTTGTGATTCCTTGGCACTTCCTCTGAGCCGTATTTATCAATCTTCGTTTGATCATGGTTCATTCCCAAGGCTGTGGAAGCATTCATGGGTTGTTCCGATATTCAAGTCTGGTTCAAAGAGGGATATTATCTAAGATTTTTGAATCCCTAATAACGGATGAGCTGTTTGAAGCTTTCAAATCCCACGTAGTGGTCGACCAACATGGTTTTTTTAAAGGAAGATCTACCGGTACTAATCTGGGAGTATTTCAGGACTACGTTGTGAACGCCGTCGAGAGTGGTTCTCAGGTCGATGCCATCTACACAGACTTGACCAAGGCCTTCGATAGGGTATCCCACCGATTACTCATCAAAAGACTGTCTAGGCTGGGTGTGCGCGGGCCATATATTTAATGGATTGAGTACTATTTAACAAAACGGCAACAGTGTGTTAAAGTTGGTAGTACCGTATCTCGTGAAATAAATGTGTTGTCGGGTGTACCACAGGGATCTCACCTAGATCCGGTCTTATTTTTAATATTTATTAATGGTGTTACCCCTGTCTTTCGAAAATGTAAATGTTTACTGTACGCCGACAATCTTAAACTGTTCTGTGCGATTAATTCTTCAAAAGACTGTGTAGACATAGAAACTGATTTGAACAAACTAGTCAAATGGTGTTCCTTAAATAGCTTAGAAATTAATACCTCAAAATGTAGGATTCTTAATTTTTATAAACGCAAAGATCTTATTAATTTTAATTATTGTTTAGACAGCAAACCTTTACAAGCTGTAGTTTTAATGATATGGGTGTGATTTTTAGCAGTCACTTGAGTTTTAATAGTCACATTGATAATATATTACTGAAAGCATCTCGTATGTTAGCTTTTCTACGCCGTACCTGTTATGATATCTGTGATACTGGAGCTATTAAGTCTATGTATAATTGTCTTGTTAGGAGTGTTTTGGAGTATAATAGTGTCATATGGAGTCCTGTTTATAACTATCATATTAATCGTCTGGAGTCTGTCCAAAATAAGTTTGTAAAATTCATTTTATACAAACTAAAGTTTCCCTACAGCAATGTACCATACTTGACTCGTACTCAATTAGTAGGTATAGAAACACTTGAAACACTTTAGCTTTATTTTTGTACAAATTACTTAACGGTCAGATAAACTGTCATACAACCATGTTGATTTTCGGATTCCAAACAGGACCACTAGATCTCAACAACTGTTTCATATCACTTTTCATCGTACTACATACGGAACACAAAGTTTTTCTAATAGACTGTTAAGTAATTATAATGCAAATTTTAGTGATTTAGATCTTTTTAGATATAGTATGATAACATTTAAAAACAAAATAAAGTATAGACGTATTAATATAGCAACTCTAAGGCAACCACTGTAACAATTTATATGTTATCTTTGTTATTGCTTCTTTTTGTAAATTTGTATATGTGCATTCTTTTTTTTTTGTAACTATAATTACTGTTTTACTATTTGGAGTTGTTGCTTTGTAAGTATTC